>JBAIZL010000010.1:92211730-92356730 GCA_036971475.1 Prosapia bicincta | reverse complement strand
ACGAAAACGGAGGTACCTGGGTGTTCCGAGTAGTAGCGGGCCCATTAACTGCCTGTCAATTTCCACTTATGAATGATCTGCCCATTTGCCTCTGCTAGCCTCTTTTTTATATATATTTCAGTTTCCTTTTTTTTTTTATAAAGAAGAACGTTTCCACTGACACTTTTATCTTGAGAAGCGGCTCCGGATCCGGGTTCAGTTTCATTCAGGCCGAAGGTAAGGTTAGGTTAGGCTGATTGCTTTGCACGTACGGAACAGAAATCATTATAGGCTTCGGTTTGATGGCGGACATGCAGGATTACTAGGGCGGACATGCAGGATTACTAGGGCGGTCATGCAGGATTACTAGGGCGGACATGCAGGATTACTAGGGCGGTCATGCAGGATTACTAGGGCGGTCATGCAGGATTACTAGGGCGGACATGCAGGATTACTAGGGCGGACATGCAGGATTACTAGGGCGGACATGCAGGATTACTAGGGCGGTCATGCAGGATTACTAGGGCGGTCATGCAGGATTACTAGGGCGGACATGCAGGATTACTAGGGCGGTCATGCAGGATTACTAGGGCGGACATGCAGGATTACTAGGGCGGTCATGCAGGATTACTAGGGCGGTCATGCAGGATTACTAGGGCGGACATGCAGGATTACTAGGGCGGACATGCAGGATTACTAGGGCGGACATGCAGGATTACTAGGGCGGACATGCAGGATTACTAGGGCGGTCATGCAGGATTACTAGGGCGGACATGCAGGATTACTAGGGCGGACATGCAGGATTACTAGGGCGGACATGCAGGAATACTAGGGCGGACATGCAGGATTAGTAGGGCGGACATGCAAGATTACTAGGGCGGTCATGCAGGATTACTAGGGCGGACATGCAGGATTACTAGGGCGGTCATGTAGGATTACTAGGGCGGACATGCAGGATTACTAGGGCGGACATGCAGGATTACTAGGGCGGACATGCAGGATTACTAGGGCGGTCATGCAGGATTACTAGGGCGGACATGCAGGATTACTAGGGCGGACATGCAGGATTACTAGGGCGGTCATGCAGTATTACTAGGGCGGACATGCAGGATTACTAGGGCGGACATGCAGGATTACTAGGGCGGTCATGCAGGATTACTAGGATTTCGTACGTACATAATGGGCTTTTACACTTGATATTTAGTTAGGATTGTTGACCTTGTTGTTTGTAGTTTTATGTCCTAATAGATAGGATTAGAGTAGGTAACCCTTACCATGACATCATGTATGCATCACCTGACTTGAACCTATTCTCTAATGTGGTAAATACTTGCGTTCCTTAGTGGTTGACTACAGTATATTACGTTATACACAGTAGAGCCTAGATAATTCGAGGTAAATGGGACCGAGACCCCTCGGATTACACCGAAGTATGTCCCCGTGCATTGGAAAAAATAGATCTTTTAATGAATCATAACGCTATGTAGGATCATTTCTTGGAAGCCCAACTCATTTCCTTTGCATACCGTATTGGTGTATACGTTCCTTAGAAGCTCAACTCATTTCATTGCATACCGTATGGCTATAAACATCTCTTGGAAGCCCGATTCATTTTCTTTACATATAGTATTGTTATAGGGATATCTTGGAAGCTCGACTAATTACCTGTGTACACCGTACTGATATAAACATTTATTGGAAGCCGGCTCAATTCCTTTGCATACCGTATTGGTGTATACGTTCCTTAGAAGCTCAACTCATTTCATTGCATACCGTATGGCTATAAACATCTCTTGGAAGCCCGATTCATTTTCTTTACATACAGTATTGTTATAGGGATATCTTGGAAGCTCGACTAATTACCTGTGTACACCGTACTGATATAAACATTTATTGGAAGCCGGCTCAATTCCTTTGCATACCGTATGGCTATAAACATTTATTGGAAGCTCGACTCATTTCCTTTGCATACCACTTGATATAAATATTTCTTGGAAGCCCGTCTCGTCATTTTCTTTCAAATAGATAAAATAGGTTCAAATAGAAATAGGCTCGAATTTACGGGAGGCTCGAAATATAGAAACTCGGATTTTCGAAACTCTACTGTACTTGTATTCCGCAATGTAAACATCCCAGCTGCGTTTAGCGTTACGTTATTTTAATGACAGTCAATGTTTTACATTTGTATGTGTAAATTTTATGTCACATTCTAAATATATTTATTTTTTAAATGCCATATTTTATAAGATTTTTCCTCCAATAATATTCACATATTCTTCCGAGCTTTTTGGTCTTTGTTAACTCCATTATAGAAATAGTTACATTTCACACACTCACACACACACACACAAACTCACACTCTCTTTGGTCTTTGTTACCTCCATTATAGAAATGGTTTTACTTTTCCAAGTTTGTCACTCCTGTCATTTTTTCTTTGTCTCCATTAAAACCTCGATATCCATGTTTACAATCATTTCCCTCATATAACACTCTTAGTGTAATTTCGGGAAAACCCCATCAGGTTCCAAATTCATGATGTATATGGTCTGTTCTTATAGGCCTTGTTAACATCTTCAGTTATATACATTTTTCCAATGTCGAATTTGGGTTTTTAACATTTTTTAGTTTTTCAGATTGTCCTGCAGCTAGCCCGATGGCTCAAACCTCAACTTGTAGGACAAGCGTTTGGTTTTGGAGGCTTTCTCTTCTTAGACCTTCCTATATGTCGTTATCTCTACAGTTTAGGGGTCCACTCTAAACTCTCTTTTCGTCCGCGGGTAGTATTTTATTTCCCACCTGCCCACCAGGCAGGATATTCCTCTAACTAGGGACGAACTCTCTAAGGGTTACAAGCTCCCATGAGAGTCTGTTACACCATTGGGACAAACTCTATTGCAGTATACAACCCTGGAGACTAGTTTAGACTATATAAACGAAGCAGTACCGGGTCAATATTTTTGAAACAATTTGTTTTTATGTTAGTTAAATCACGAGATCCTAGCATCGCTACTATCAAGGCATCACCCAGTACTCTAAAGTTATACTGCTTCTTTCAAAGGGGGGTATTTCTTATGATAGATAAATAGTACATTATATTTATTTGCTGACATAGTTGAATGACATTTCATTATCATGTATTATTTCTTCACCAAATTGTTGTAGAACTTTACTAAATAAATCCCGGCTGGAAGTGAGGTAGTGCGGCTGTGAACCATTGTGTAGAAAGTGAAATTTGAAATGTTGGACATCTTCAACTTTCTGTGATATTAAAACAATTTTTCAAGTACAATCATTTACTTTCTTTAACAGTTCTCTCTTGGAAGAAGAAAAAGAACTTTTTTATTGGTCAATACAAAAAAACCATGTTCAATTATAATGACGTCATGACGTTCAAACTATCCTGAACTTTCCTAAAGCTTGATGCAGAGTTTTGTAGCCCCAAACTCTAAACTAGTTTATAGTAACTTTACTAGTTAAGTGAAACGATGACACGTCAATATCAACAATGTTTTCAATTAAATCACCAATTGTTTGGAATAATTTACTTTGTTTAATTAAATATTAATAAATCATTCTCAAAAGCAAGATTTTTGTGTTATGCCTCTGAGGATGGTGACTTAGTAACGGAAATGTACATCAGGTTACAATAAAAATATTTGTGGCTATAGGTTTTTTCAGTGTTATTTATTCTCTATGAAATGTTAACAAGAAATCGACTTCAGGTAAGATGTGCGCCACATATGTTTTCCTTCCCCATTTCCAAACTTTGTATCAAATAATTTTGTATGAATTTTTAAATGTAAAAAATCCTTTCATCAAAGGACCTGCGGTAAAATATCAATACCTTTTTTTTTTAACTATCAACAATAGAATAAAAAAGATTTAAAGTTGTAATTCCTAGTTTTTGCAGTTGAGTGTTTGATGTGAAGCTGAACTTGTTCACTTGTAGAGCTCGACTGCAAAACCTGTTCCACTGTGGTTTTGTGGTCATCCTTTAAAGTTACCCGAAACTCTTACTTTTCTCAGTAACGATTTCCCGTCAGAGGAAACATTTTCTAGATTCCTTGGTCAACTCGGCGCACATTCAAATTAATCAAATGAGTATTCCAGTGGCAACGGGTCCGTTAGAGCGTGTGACGTGGGTTCAGTCCCCCGTAGCGAAGTTAGGACAAAACAAATAAGAAACCAGCATCAAGGCCAATCAACCGTCAAGCTGCAGAGAAACTTCTCCAGCTTTGCTCCGGGTGACGTTTATAATGGATCGGCTTGGAGACGAAATCCATGACAATCAAATTTGAGAAGTGGGCTAATTAAAGAATCCAAGTCTGTGGATTTTAACAGTGACATGTATGTACAGTTTGTAAAGAATGGCGTTAGCTACGACACCATAAAGCAGATGTTATAACTTGAGGCCGACATGATACAAGACTTATTCTATTAGTTTGTTGTTAGAACTAAAGCTTACACAGCATCTTGCTTTGTGCCAAAGAGAAAAAAAATTAGATTCGGAGATTTTAATACAATAGCAAAACAAATTGTTCCAACCTAAATAAGGGCCAACATGTTTTAGAAAAAAAACCTTCCGTTGATCTTCTATATTTATAACCTATAAAATTATATAGCCTTTGCTATTGGTTTTTACTCTAATCAATACCTAACCATTAAATTGTTTTTCCATCTATTAGTAATATTAATTCAATTGGTTTTTAATTAATAACCATAAACATATTTTCAAAGCAATAATTGTTAAATTTATAATGTTAAAGCTCTCTTGAATGTGAAGGCTCATAATGGAGCATAGATAGATGGGTCTCTTATGTTTTTTTATCACTGGAAAATACATGTTAACAGGGTATTGTAAGCTTTGTTTCCACCTACGCATTAAAATCACTCATAGGTAGATAGATTTGGCGTTTACTTACCCATTAAACTCACTTATAGGTAGACATTTGGTTCCTACCTACCCATTAAACTCACTCACATTAAACTCACTTATAGGTAGATAGATTTGGTTTTTACCTATCCATTAAACTCACTAGCATAAACTCACTAATAGAAAGATAGATTTGGTTTCTACCTACCCATTAAACTCACTTATAGGTAAATATATTTGGTTTCTACCTACCCAGTAAACTCACTCAGATTAAACTCACTTACTGGTAGATATATTTGGTTTCTACCTACCCATTAAACTCACTCACATTAAACTCACTTTTAGGTAGAAGGATTTAATTTCTATCTGCCCAGTAAAATCATTCACATTAAACTCACTTATAGGTAGATAGATTTGGTTTCTACCTACCCAATAAACTCACTCACATTTAAACTCACTTATAGGTAGATGGATTTGGTTTCTACCTACCCATTAAACTCACTCACATTTAAACTCACTTATAGGTAGATGGATTTGGTTTCTACCTACCCATTAAACTCACTTATAGGTAAATATATTTGGTTTCTACCTACCCATTAAACTCATTCACATTAAACTCACTTATAGGTAGATATATTTGGTTTCTACCTACCTAGTAAACTCACTCACATTAAACTCACTTATAGGTAGATAGATTTGGTTTCTACCTACCTAGTAAACTCACTCATATTAAACTCAATTATATGTAGATGGATGTCTGTTGGACACGACGGCAAGGAGAGGAAGAACATGTATGCGATGGAGGGAAGGAATGGGGAGAGATATGACAGAGTTGGATGGAGATATTTGGTAAGATAGAAATGCTTTCACTGAAATGTCGTCTCGAAAACTTATCAAGTAAGATTCATGTTCAAGTAGCCTCATTAAAGCTTGGCATAAGCTATGTATGCTCTAGTACTAAATTACAAAGCTCATACTGGTAAATTGTAACTCAACAATTACAGACTCTAAGGTAAAACATCTTATAGCCCTATAGACTACGTTTCAGCAACACAGCGTCATTATTAGGCTACAAGAGAACCACTGAAGAGAAAGAAGATTTGCCAACTGTGATGACGAAACAAAAATAAAAGCTGTGAGACGGTTTTGTTTTCGTGGTAATGGTTTTTAATTGTTTAGCTGTTTCAAAGGAGAAAATTATATGCAAATATTTTGATTGCAAAGTCAAGGTATAAAGTATTTTTCAAAATAAGTACAGATGTCGCTATACAAAAACATGTACCAAATGTACTGACGTAACCAAGAGAGTTGTAAGTTTAAAGGGGGAGATTTGCGAAGCCGCGCGAACATATTCGAACGAAAAACTCGCACACGACTCACTCGAAGACTAATTTCAAAAGAATCTCAAAAATCATGTTTTGAATTCGATTAAGCAAATAGAAGACGAGACAATAAAAGCACTATCTTGATCTCCAACTCCAGCGAACACCCTCGGGGTAAGAACACTGCTTTTTATTGGCCTGCTTAAAATTCGAACGTGGTTTTTTCATTGAATCTCGGCCGTGATTGGTTGAAGTATTAAACAACGTGGACAGACAGCTCGGCGCTTTTGGTTTTGAAATTCAAATGCTGTACACCAGTAGCCCAAGGAGGTATTATTAACTCTCCTTAGTCTGTATCTCCTTACATCTAAACTCCTTCGTATTTACGAGCAAATGGTCTTTTTATTTTGGCTTTCAACCTTGAGGCCATTATATGCCGTTCAATATTTATTTGACTACATTATTGATATTAGAAGCTCTTTATGTTTTATTTGCTGTATTTTACAAACAAGACAATGCCTTTTTGATAAATTGTCTTCGATTTACCATTTATATATACTCCTATTTACAACGTTGCGGGTTGTTATGTGAAGAGACAAATGTATATTGTTCATACATAAGGAATGCAAGTTCTGAGGCGAATGAATAACTGCTATTCACAGAAGGCACTGCATCATCCCCACTTTGCGGGCTCGGCTATACAAATTGTCCCAACGCTTTGTGAAGAATCCGGCGGCTTCGCTAATCCCAATTTGCATTAAACATATTTCTTCCGAGACCAATGTCTAAATATTGTTTTACATTACAGTTTTCGTGAAGTAATGTAATTTAACATCTGGGTAGGCATATTTTTTCGTTGATAATTAAATATTTCTTCTACAATCTAACATTGTATTTTCTTCCACTTGAAGCGTTTCTTTGATATAATCTGAAATGAAAAGAAACTTCAATAGTAGGAAAGAATAAATGAATTCAGTATAAAATGTATTTAATTAATATTTTGTTGTTGTATAAAAATACGCATTAGGTTAACTAGTTTTACTGTTTTTTAATTGATTTAATTAACTTTTTAACTAGTTTACTCTGTAGTTTTACATTTCATGATTATTCCTATCTGTTTTTTTCGCTGTTTTAGTAAGTATTTGTGGTACTTTTGGTTTACTTTTTGTAAGTATCACTGTTTAGAAGAATAACTACTTTGCAACCTAGTAGGCTTATGCTGTTATAGTAATAACAACTTGGACCAATAATTAATATTTTTTTAATTTTAAATAAACAAAAACTTACACCACAGTGACTCCAGGTTTTTAATATTGTATCTGTGTAGTTATAAAGTACAATAAATATTTCTATTATTACGTTTAAAATAAATATTTGTAAAAATTATTATTTAAAATAAAAATTCAGAAATCTTTTTAGATTTATTTTAAAGTTTTAATAATGTATTTTAATAATAAAAATTAATTATTAAAAAGTTATTTAGTTGAGAAAACTTAAATTAATTTTAGGCAGTTTACTCAACTTGTCTTGAATAAAACATACAAACATCTACAGTGTAATATTCGTAAAGTGAAATTTTACAATTTTTTTTCATTGTTGGAGGTACATTCGAAACAAGTGTTGCAGAGGTTCGAAGAACTGTGTGTGAATCAACAATAAGCACAGATAAACAATTGTTATAAGGAAACACGTAAAGCATCAGGCATAAAGATTAATTAAATATGGTGAAGGTGCACAAAGACCACATGTTTATCGTGGTAGAGATAGCACGCCAAGCGTGTTCGGGCAACACCTCCAAGTACGTCTGCTCTTATAAAACTAGACCTCACTCGTATTAATAACAAACCTGGGAAACGTCCATTACTGAGACGACTTACGAGATTTGCTTATGCAAATTGTACGCAAACAATGCATCGGAGACAGGTATAATTATTTCATGAGACTTTCTGCGGAAGTCTGTTTCTGTATTCGCATTTGTTGCTACTCTGCCGTTCAGGTCTCTTGATGACGTTACAAAACTCAAGGCCGTGAGAAGATAATTCCTGTGAGTGTAAATGAGATTCGACACACACCCTGTTCTACAGCTTGCCTGGTATTGTGTATAGAAAGCGTACGTTTTGCGGGAAAAAACTTTCATAAAATAAGGAAAATATTATGAAACTCCAATTTTGCCATTATTTATATAGCAAATTTTCTAAATAACATTCCTGTATAAATAAATAAGACTGTACATACAACAATAGTAGATTCAACAGCAAAAAAGTAAAAATATAAACAATTTTTAAAAAAAGAAATGTTGTAGTAGCAAGAAAAACTTGAGTAAACATTAAAAAAACGTTCTGATATTCCTGATTAAAAGTTCTGCTTTTGCTAATGTTTTGGATTTAGATTACAACGTGTTCCTATTGCTGATATAGCCTTCTCATAAATCTGATGTACCTGACAGAGTTTTGATGTTGTTGATGTAAAGCTTTGATATAGCTAACGTAATGTTCCAATGTTTCTGATGCAGCTGACGTAACGTTTTGATTTTGCTGATCTAAAATGTTGGTATAGCTGATGTAATATTCACACGTTTTTTATGTATATTACAAACGTTCTAATCTTGCAGATGAACATTCTAATAAATCTAATGTAACAATCTAATGTTGCTAAGGTAAATCAGTGACTACAGTTTAGGGAGACTTGGTACATCAGTGACTAAGATTGTGGGAGATGTGATAAAAAAGTGACTATGGTAGTGAGTAATGGGGTGAAACAATGAGTATAGTTTAGGGAGATTTGGTAAAATAGTGAGTATGGATGCGGGAGATGGAATATACAGTGACTATAGTTTAGGGAGATTTGGTATATCAGTAACTATTATTGTGAGATAAAGGGTAAATCAGTGACTATGGTTGTGAAATATGGGATAATCAGTGACTATTGTTCCGGGAGATGTGTTAAAATAGTGACTATTGTTGTGAGTAATGTGGTGAAACAGTGAAGAATATAGTTTGGGGAGATTTGGTGAAATAGTGAGTATGGATGCGGGAGATGCTATATACAGTGACTATAATTTAGGGAGATTTGGTATATCAGTAACTATGGTTGTGGGAAATAGGGTAAAACAGTGGGTATAGTTTAGGGAGATTTGGTAATAAAGTAACTTTGGATGTGGGAGATTGGATGATTAGTGACTACAGTTAAGGGTAAATCAGTGACTATGGTTGTAGGAGAGGAGGTAAAACAGTGACTATTGTTGGTGGACATCGAGTACAATAGTGGCTATAGCCGTTTAAGGTTTGGACAAAAACTGTCTATGGTTGTGAAAGATCGGGTAAAACAGTGATTATAGTTTAGGGAGAGCTGGTAAATCAGTGGCCATGGTTGTGGGAGATGGGGTAAAACAGTGATTATAGTTTAGGGAGATTTGATCAAATAGTGACTATGGTTGTACGAGATCTGGTATATCAGTGACTATATTTTAAGGAGATTGGGTAAAATAGTGATTATAGTTTAGGGAGATATGGTAAATCAGTACCTATGTTTGGGGGAGAAGGGTCTATAAGTGACAAATACTATGGGAGTGGCAAAGTACTATGATTAAGGCTATGGTAGTGGGAGGTTGGGAAAACTGTGGCTATAAGTAACGGATACTATGGTAATGGCTATAGTAGTGGCTCTAGTACTATGATAGTGGCTATGGTAGTGGGAGGTTGGGAAACTTGTGGCTATAAGTAACGGGTACTATGGCAGTGGCTATAGTAGTGGCTATAGTAGTGGCTATAGTACTATGAAAGGGGCTATGGTAGTGGGAGCTTGGGAAAATTGTGGCTATAAGTAACGGATACTATGGCAGTGGCTATAGTAGTGGATCTAGTACTATGATAGTGGCTATGGCAGTGGCTATAGTACTATGATAGTGACTATGGTAGTGGGAGGTTGGGAAAATTGTGGCTATGAGTAACGGATACTATGGCAGTGGCTATAGTAGTGGCTATAGTACTATGAAAGGGGCTATGGTAGTGGGAGCTTGGGAAAATTGTGGCTATAAGTAACGGATACTATGGCAGTGGCTATAGTAGTGGATCTAGTACTATGATAGTGGCTATGGCAGTGGGAGGTTGGGAAACTTGTGGCTATAAGTAACGGATACTATGGCAGTAGCTATAGTAGTGGCTCTAGTACTATGATAGGGGCTATGATAGTGGGAGGTTGGGGAAATTGTGGCTATAAGTAACGGATACTATTGCAGTGGCTATAGTAGTGGCTCTAGTACTATGATAGTGGCTATGGTAGTGGGAGGTTGGGAAACTTGTGGCTATAAGTAACGGATACTATGGCAGTAGCTATAGTAGTGGCTCTAGTACTATGATAGGGGCTATGATAGTGGGAGGTTGGGGAAATTGTGGCTATAAGTAACGGATACTATGGCAGTGGCTATAGTAGTGGCTCTAGTACTATGATAGGGGCTATGATAGTGGGAGGTTGGGGAAATTGTGGCTATAAGTAACGGATACTATGGCAGTGGCTATAGTAGTGGCTCTAGTACTATGATAGTGGCTATGGTAGTGGGAGGTTGGGGAAATTGTGGCTATAAGTAACGGATACTATGGCAGTGGCTATAGTAGTGGCTCTAGTACTATGATAGTGGCTATGGTAGTGGGAGGTTGGGAAACTTGTGGCTATAAGTAACGGATACTATGGCAGTAGCTATAGTAGTGGCTCTAGTACTATGATAGGGGCTATGATAGTGGGAGGTTGGGGAAATTGTGTCTATAAGTAACGGATACTATGGCAGTAGCTATAGTAGTGGCTCTAGTACTATGATAGGGGCTATGATAGTGGGAGGTTGGGGAAATTGTGGCTATAAGTAACGGATACTATGGCAGTAGCTATAGTAGTGGCTCTAGTACTATGATAGTGGCTATAGTAGTGGGAGGTTGGGAAACTTGTGGCTATAAGTAACGGGTACTATGGCAGTGGCTATAGTGCTATGATAGTGACTATGGTAGTGGGAGGTTGGGAAAATTGTGGCTATAAGTAACGGATACTATGGCAGTGGCTATAGTAGTGGCTCTAGTACTATGATAGTGGCTATGGTAGTGGGAGGTTGGGAAACTTGTGGCTATAAGTAACGGATACTATGGCAGTAGCTATATTAGTGGCTCTAGTACTATGATAGGGGCTATGATAGTGGGAGGTTGGGGAAATTGTGACTATAAGTAACGGATACTATGGCAGTAGCTATAGTAGTGGCTCTAGTACTATGATAGGGGCTATGATAGTGGGAGGTTGGGGAAATTGTGGCTATAAGTAACGGATACTATGGCAGTGGCTATAGTAGTGGCTCTAGTACTATGATAGTGGCTATGGTAGTGGGAGGTTGGGAAACTTGTGGCTATAAGTAACGGATACTATGGCAGTAGCTATAGTAGTGGCTCTAGTACTATGATAGGGGCTATGATAGTGGGAGGTTGGGGAAATTGTGGATATATGTAACGGATACTATGGCAGTGGCTATAGTAGTGGATCTAGTACTATGATAGTGGCTATGGCAGTGGCTATAGTACTATGATAGTGACTATGGTAGTGGGAGGTTGGGAAAATTGTGGCTATGAGTAACGGATACTATGGCAGTGGCTATAGTAGTGGCTCTAGTACTATGATAGTGGCTATGGTAGTGGGAGGTTGGGAAACTTGTGGCTATAAGTAACGGATACTATTGCAGTGGCTATAGTAGTGGCTCTAGTACTATGATAGTGGCTATGGTAGTGGGAGGTTGGGAAACTTGTGGCTATAAGTAACGGATACTATGGCAGTAGCTATAGTAGTGGCTCTAGTACTATGATAGGGGCTATGATAGTGGGAGGTTGGGGAAATTGTGGCTATAAGTAACGGATACTATGGCAGTGGCTATAGTAGTGGCTCTAGTACTATGATAGGGGCTATGATAGTGGGAGGTTGGGGAAATTGTGGCTATAAGTAACGGATACTATGGCAGTGGCTATAGTAGTGGCTCTAGTACTATGATAGTGGCTATGGTAGTGGGAGGTTGGGGAAATTGTGGCTATAAGTAACGGATACTATGGCAGTGGCTGTAGTAGTGGCTCTAGTACTATGATAGTGGCTATAGTAGTGGGAGGTTGGGAAACTTGTGGCTATAAGTAACGGGTACTATGGCAGTGGCTATAGTGCTATGATAGTGACTATGGTAGTGGGAGGTTGGGAAAATTGTGGCTATAAGTAACGGATACTATGGCAGTGGCTATAGTAGTGGCTCTAGTACTATGATAGTGGCTATGGTAGTGGGAGGTTGGGAAACTTGTGGCTATAAGTAACGGATACTATGGCAGTAGCTATATTAGTGGCTCTAGTACTATGATAGGGGCTATGATAGTGGGAGGTTGGGGAAATTGTGACTATAAGTAACGGATACTATGGCAGTAGCTATAGTAGTGGCTCTAGTACTATGATAGGGGCTATGATAGTGGGAGGTTGGGGAAATTGTGGCTATAAGTAACGGATACTATGGCAGTGGCTATAGTAGTGGCTCTAGTACTATGATAGTGGCTATGGTAGTGGGAGGTTGGGAAACTTGTGGCTATAAGTAACGGATACTATGGCAGTAGCTATAGTAGTGGCTCTAGTACTATGATAGGGGCTATGATAGTGGGAGGTTGGGGAAATTGTGGATATATGTAACGGATACTATGGCAGTGGCTATAGTAGTGGATCTAGTACTATGATAGTGGCTATGGCAGTGGCTATAGTACTATGATAGTGACTATGGTAGTGGGAGGTTGGGAAAATTGTGGCTATGAGTAACGGATACTATGGCAGTGGCTATAGTAGTGGCTCTAGTACTATGATAGTGGCTATGGTAGTGGGAGGTTGGGAAACTTGTGGCTATAAGTAACGGATACTATGGCAGTAGCTATAGTAGTGGCTCTAGTACTATGAAAGGGGCTATGATAGTGGGAGGTTGGGGAAATTGTGGCTATAAGTAACGGATACTATGGCAGTGGCTATAGTAGTGGCTCTAGTACTATGATAGGGGCTATGATAGTGGGAGGTTGGGGAAAATGTGGCTATAAGTAACGTATACTATGGCAGTGGCTATAGTAGTGGATCTATTACTATGATAGGGGCTATGATAGTGGGAGGTTGGGGAAATTGTGGCTATAAGTAACGGATACTATGGCAGTAGCTATAGTAGTGGCTCTAGTACTATGATAGGGGCTATGATAGTGGGAGGTTGGGGAAATTGTGGCTATAAGTAACGGATACTATGGCAGTAGCTATAGTAGTGGCTCTAGTACTATGATAGTGGCTATGGTAGTGGGAGGTTGGGAAACTTGTGGCTATAAGTAACGGGTACTATGGCAGTGGCTATAGTGCTATGATAGTGACTATGTTAGTGGGAGGTTGGGAAAATTGTGGCTATGAGTAACGGATACTATGGCAGTGGCTATAGTAGTGGATCTAGTACTATGAAAGGGGCTATGGTAGTGGGAGCTTGGGAAAATTGTGGCTATAAGTAACGGATACTATGGCAGTAGCTATAGTAGTGGCTCTAGTACTATGATAGGGGCTATGATAGTGGGAGGTTGGGGAAATTGTCGCTATAAGTAACGGATACTATGGCAGTGGCTATAGTAGTGGCTCTAGTACTATGATAGGGGCTATGATAGTGAGAGATTGGGAAAATTGTGGCTATAAGTAACGGATACTATGGCAGTGGCTATTGTAGTGGTTGTAGTACTATGATAGGGGCTATGGTAGTGGGAGCTTGGGAAAATTGTGGCTATAAGTAACGGATACTATGGCAGTGGCTATAGTAGTGGATCTAGTACTATGATAGTGGCTATGGCAGTGGGAGGTTGGGAAACCTGTGGCTATAAGTAACGGATACTATGGCAGTAGCTATAGTAGTGGCTCTAGTACTATGATAGGGGCTATGATAGTGGGAGGTTGGGGAAATTGTGGCTATAAGTAACGGATACTATGGCAGTGGCTATAGTAGTGGCTCTAGTACTATGATAGGGGCTATGATAGTGGGAGGTTGGGAAAAATGTGGCTATAAGTAACGGATACTATGGCAGTGGCTATTGTAGTGGCTGTAGTACTATGATAGGGGCTATGATAGTGGGAGGTTGGGGAAATTGTGGCTATAAGTAACGGATACTATGGCAGTGGCTATTGTAGTGGCTGTAGTACTATGATAGGGGCTATGATAGTGGGAGGTTGGGGAAATTGTGGCTATAAGTAACGGATACTATGGCAGTAGCTATAGTAGTGGATCTAGTACTATGATAGGGGCTATGACAGTGGGAGGTTGGTAAAAATGTGGCTATAAGTAACGGATACTATGGTAGTGGCTATTGTAGTGGCTGTAGTACTATGATAAGGGCTATGATAGTGGGAGGTTGGGGAAATTGTGGCTATAAGTAACGGATACTATGGCAGTAGCTATAGTAGTGGATCTAGTACTATGATAGGGGCTATGATAGTGGGAGGTTGGGGAAATTGTGGCTATAAGTAACGGATACTATGGCAGTAGCTATAGTAGTGGCTCTAGTACTATGATAGGGGCTATGATAGTGGGAGGTTGGGAAAAATGTGGCTATAAGTAACGGATACTATGGCAGTGGCTATAGTAGTGGATCTAGTACTATGATAGGGGCTATGATAGTGGGAGGTTGGGAAAAATGTGGCTATAAGTAACGGATACTATGGCAGTGGCTATAGTAGTGGATCTAGTACTATGATAGTGACTATGGTAGTGGGAGGTTGGGAAACTTGTGGCTATAAGTAACGGATACTATGGCAGTGGCTATAGTACTATGATAGTGGCTATGGCAGTGGGAGGTTGGGAAACTTGTGGCTATAAGTAACGGATACTATGGCAGTGGCTATAGTAGTGGATCTAGTACTATGATAGTGACTATGGTAGTGGGAGGTTGGGAAACTTGTGCCTATAAGTAACGGATACTATGGCAATGGCTATAGTACTATTATAGTGGCTATTACAGTGGGAGGTTGGGAAACTTGTGGCTATAAGTAACGGATACTATGGCAGTAGCTGTAGTAGTGGCTCTAGTACTATGATAGGGGCTATGGTAGTGGGAGGTTGGGAAACTTGTGGCTATAAGTAACAGATACTATGGCAGTGGCTATAGTAGTGGTTCTAGTACTATGATAGTGCCTATGGTAGTGGGAGGTTGGGAAACTTGTGTCTATAAGTAACGGATACTATGGCAGTGGCTATAATACTATGATAGTGGCTATGGCAGTGGGAGGTTGGGAAACTTGTGGCTATAAGTAACGGATACTATGGCAGTAGCTATAGTAGTGGCTCTAGTACTATGATAGTGTCTATGGTAGTGTGAGGTTGGGAAACTTGTGGCTATAAGTAACGGATACTATGGCAGTGGCTATAGTACTATGATAGTGGCTATGGCAGTTGGAGGTTGGGAAACTTGTGGCTATAAGTAACGGATACTATGGCAGTAGCTATAGTAGTGGCTCTAGTACTATGATAGGGGCTATGATAGTGGGAGGTTGGGAAAAATGTGGCTATTAGTAACAGATACTATGGCAGTAGCTATAGTAGTGGCTCTAGTACTATGATAGTGCCTATGGCAGTGGGAGGTTGGGAAACTTGTGGCTATAAGTAACAGATACTATGGCAGTGGCTCTAGTAGTGGTTCTAGTACTATGATAGTGCCTATGGTAGTGGGAGGTTGGGAAACTTGTGGCTATAAGTAACCGATACTATGGCAGTGGCTATAGTACTATGATAGTGGCTATGGCAGTGGGAGGTTGGGAATCTTGTGGCTATAAGTAACGGATACTATGGCAGTAGCTATAGTAGTGGCTCTAGTACTATGATAGGGGCTATGATAGTGGGAGGTTGGGAAAAATGTGGCTATAAGTAACGGATACTATGGCAGTAGCTATTGTAGTAGCTCTAGTACTACGTAGCGGCTATGGTAGTGGGAGGTTGGGAAAATAGGAGCTATAAGTAACGGATACTATGGCAGTGGCTACAGTAGTAGCTCTAGTACTATGTAGCGACTATGGTAGTGGGAGGTTGGGAAAATAGGAGCTATAAGTAACGGATACTATGGCAGTGGCTATAGTAGTGGCTCTAGTACTATGTAGCGACTATGGTAGTGGGAGGTTGGGAAAATAGGAGCTATAAGTAACGGATACTATGGCAGTGGCTATAATAGTGCCTCTAGACCTATGATAGTGACTATGGTAGTGGGAGGTTGAGAACATTGTGGCTATAAGTAACGGATACTATGGCAGTGGCTATAGTAGTAGCTCTAGTACTAAGATAGTGGCTATTGCAGTGGGAGTTTGGGGAAATTGTGGCTATAAGTAACGGATACTATGGCAGTGGCTATTGTAGAAGCTCTAGTACTATGTAGCGGCTATGGTAGTGGGAGGTTGGGAAAATAGGAGCTATAAGTAACGGATACTATGGCAGTGGCTATAGTAGTAGCTCTAGTACTATGTAGCGACTATGGTAGTGGGAGGTTGGGAAAATAGGAGCTATAAGTAACGGATACTATGGCAGTGGCTATAGTAGTGGCTCTAGTACTATGTAGCGACTATGGTAGTGGGAGGTTGGGAAAATAGGAGCTATAAGTAACGGATACTATGGCAGTGGCTATAGTAGTAGCTCTAGTACTATGTAGCGACTATGGTAGTGGGAGGTTGGGAAAATAGAAGCTATAAGTAACGGATACTATGGCAGTGGCTATAGTCGTAGCTCTAGTACTATGTAGCGACTATGGTAGTGGGAGGTTGGGAAAATAGGAGCTATAAGTAACGGATACTATGGCAGTGGCTATAGTTGTGGCTCTAGACCTATGATAGTGACTATGGTAGTGGGAGGTTGGGAACATTGTGGCTATAAGTAACGGATACTATGGCAGTGGCTATAGTAGTAGCTCTAGTACTATGTAGCGGCTATTATAGTGGGAGGTTGGGAAAATAGGAGCTATAAGTAACGGATACTATGGCAGTGGCTATAATAGTAGCTCTAGTACTATACTGGCTATGGTAGTGGGAGGTTGGGAAAATTGTGGCTATAAGTAACGGATACTATGGCAGTGGCTATAGTAGTGCCTCTAGTACTATGTAGCGACTATGGTAGTGGGAGGTTGGGAAAATAGGAGCTATAAGTAACGGATACTATGGCAGTGGCTATAGTAGTAGCTCTAGTACTATGTAGCGACTATGGTAGTGGGAGGTTGGGAAAATAGAAGCTATAAGTAACGGATACTATGGCAGTGGCTATAGTAGTAGCTCTAGTACTATGTAGCGACTATGGTAGTGGGAGGTTGGGAAAATAGAAGCTATAAGTAACGGATACTATGGCAGTGGCTATAGTAGTGGCTCTAGTACTATGTAGCGACTATGGTAGTGGGAGGTTGGGAAACTTGTGACTATAAGTAACGGATACTATGGCAGTGGCTATAGTAGTGGCTCTAGACCTATGATAGTGACTATGGTAGTGGGAGGTTGGGAACATTGTGGCTATAAGTAACAGATACTATGGCAGTGGCTATAGTAGTAGCTCTAGTACTATGATAGTAGCTACGGTAGTGGGAGTTTGAAAACATGATGGCTTTGAGTAACAGATAGTATGGCAGTGGCTTTAGTAGTGGCTCTAGTACTATGTAGCGGCTATGGTAGTGGGAGGTTGGGAAAATAGGAGCTATAAGTAACGGATACTATGGCAGTGGATATAGTAGTAGCTCTAGTACTATGCAGCGACTATGGTAGTGGGAGGTTGGGAAAATAGGAGCTATAAGTAACGGATACTATGGCAGTGGCTATAGTAGTGGCTCTAGTACTATGATAGTGCTATGGTAGTGGGAGGTTGAGAACATTATGTCTTTAAGTAACAGATACTATGTCAGTGGCTATAGTAGTGGCTCTAGTACTATGATAGTGGCTATGGTAGTGGGAGGTTGAAAACATTATGGCTTTAAGTAACAGATACTATGGCAGTGACTACAGTAGTGGCTCTAGTACTATGATAGTGGCTATGGTAGTGGGAGGTTGAAAACAATGTGGCTATAAGTAACAGATACTATGGCAGTGGCTATAGTAGTGGCTCTAGTACTATGTAGCGACTATGGTAGTGGGAGGTTGGGAAAATAGGAGCTATAAGTAACGGATACTATGGCAGTGGCTATAATAGTGGCTCTAGACCTATGATAGTGACTATGGTAGTGGGAGGTTGAGAACATTGTGGCTATAAGTAACGGATACTATGGCAGTGGCTATAGTAGTAGCTCTAGTACTAAGATAGTGGCTATTGTAGTGGGAGTTTGGGGAAATTGTGGCTATAAGTAACGGATACTATGGCAGTGGCTATTGTAGTAGCTCTAGTACTATGTAGCGGCTATGGTAGTGGGAGGTTGGGAAAATAGGAGCTATAAGTAACGGATACTATAGCAGTGGCTATAGTAGTAGCTCTAGTACTATGTAGCGACTATGGTAGTGGGAGGTTGGGAAAATAGGAGCTATAAGTAACGGATACTATGGCAGTGGCTATAGTAGTGGCTCTAGTACTATGTAGCGACTATGGTAGTGGGAGGTTGGGAAAATAGGAGCTATAAGTAACGGATACTATGGCAGTGGCTATAGTAGTAGCTCTAGTACTATGTAGCGACTATGGTAGTGGGAGGTTGGGAAAATAGAAGCTATAAGTAACGGATACTATGGCAGTGGCTATAGTCGTAGCTCTAGTACTATGTAGCGACTATGGTAGTGGGAGGTTGGGAAAATAGGAGCTATAAGTAACGGATACTATGGCAGTGGCTATAGTTGTGGCTCTAGACCTATTATAGTGACTATGGTAGTGGGAGGTTGGGAACATTGTGGCTATAAGTAACGGATACTATGGCAGTGGCTATAGTAGTAGCTCTAGTACTATGTAGCGGCTATTATAGTGGGAGGTTGGGAAAATAGGAGCTATAAGTAACGGATACTATGGCAGTGGCTATAATATTAGCTCTAGTACTATACTGGCTATGGTAGTGGGAGGTTGGGAAAATTGTGGCTATAAGTAACGGATACTATGGCAGTGGCTATAGTAGTGGCTCTAGTACTATGTAGCGACTATGGTAGTGGGAGGTTGGGAAAATAGGAGCTATAAGTAACGGATACTATGGCAGTGGCTATAGTAGTAGCTCTAGTACTATGTAGCGACTATGGTAGTGGGAGGTTGGGAAAATAGAAGCTATAAGTAACGGATACTATGGCAGTGGCTATAGTAGTAGCTCTAGTACTATGTAGCGACTATGGTAGTGGGAGGTTGGGAAAATAGAAGCTATAAGTAACGGATACTATGGCAGTGGCTATAGTAGTGGCTCTAGTACTATGTAGCGACTATGGTAGTGGGAGGTTGGGAAACTTGTGACTATAAGTAACGGATACTATGGCAGTGGCTATAGTAGTGGCTCTAGACCTATGATAGTGACTATGGTAGTGGGAGGTTGGGAACATTGTGGCTATAAGTAACGGATACTATGGCAGTGGCTATAGTAGTAGCTCTAGTACTATGATAGTAGCTACGGTAGTGGGAGGTTGAAAACATGATGGCTTTGAGTAACAGATAGTATGGCAGTGGCTTTAGTAGTGGCTCTAGTACTATGTAGCGGCTATGGTAGTGGGAGGTTGGGAAAATAGGAGCTATAAGTAACGGATACTATGGCAGTGGCTATAGTAGTAGCTCTAGTACTATGCAGCGACTATGGTAGTGGGAGGTTGGGAAAATAGGAGCTATAAGTAACGGATACTATGGCAGTGGCTATAGTAGTGGCTCTAGTACTATGATAGTGCTATGGTAGTGGGAGGTTGAGAACATTATGGCTTTAAGTAACAGATACTATGTCAGTGGCTATAGTAGTGGCTCTAGTACTATGATAGTGGCTATGGTAGTGGGAGGTTGAAAACATTATGGCTTTAAGTAACAGATACTATGGCAGTGAATACAGTAGTGGCTCTAGTACTATGATAGTGGCTATGGTAGTGGGAGGTTGAAAACAGTGTGGCTATAAGTAACAGATACTATGGCAGTGGCTATAGTAGTGGCTCTAGTACTATGATAGTGCTATGGTAGTGGGAGGTTGAAAACATTATGGCTATAAGTAACAGATACTATGGCAGTGGCTATAGTAGTAGCTCTAGTACTATGTAGCGACTACGGTAGTGGGAGGTTGAAAACATTGTGGCTATAAGTAACAGATACAATGGCAGTGGCTATAGTAGTGGCTCTAGTACTATGATAGTGGCTATGGTAGTGGGAGGTTGAAAACAATGTGGCTATAAGCAACAGATACTATGGCAGTGGCTATAGTAGTGGCTCTAGTACTATGATAGTGCTATTGTAGTGGGAGGTTGAAAACATTGTGGCTATAAGTAACAGATACTATGGCAGTGGCTATAGTAGTGGCTCTAGTACTATGATAGTAGCTACGGTAGTGGGAGGTTGAAAACATTATGGCTTTAAGTAACAGATACTATGTCAGTGGCTATAGTAGTGGCTCTAGTACTATGATAGTGGCTATGGTAGTGAGAGGTTGAAAACATTGTGGCTTTAAGTAACAGATACTATGCCAGTGGCTATAGTAGTGGCTCTAGTACTATGATAGTGGCTATGGTAGTGGAAGGTTGAAAACAATGTGGCTATAAGTAACAGATACTATGGCAGTGGCTATAGTAGTGGCTCTAGTACTATGATAGTGGCTATGGTAGTGGGAGGTTGAAAACAATGTGGCTATAAGTAACAGATACTATGGCAGTGGCTATAGTAGTGGCTCTAGTACTATGATAGTGCTATTGTAGTGGGAGGTTGAAAACATTGTGGCTATAAGTAACAGATACTATGGCAGTGGCTATAGTAGTGGCTCTAGAACTATGATAGTGCTATTGTAGTGGGAGGTTGAAAACATTGTGGCTATAAGTAACAGATACTATGGCAGTGGCTATAGTAGTGGCTCTAGTACTATGATAGTAGCTACGGTAGTGGGAGGTTGAAAACATTATGGCTTTAAGTAACAGATACTATGTCAGTGGCTATAGTAGTGGCTCTAGTACTATGATAGTGGCTATGGTAGTGAGAGGTTGAAAACATTGTGGCTTTAAGTAACAGATACTATGCCAGTGGCTATAGTAGTGGCTCTAGTACTATGATAGTGGCTATGGTAGTGGAAGGTTGAAAACAATGTGGCTATAAGTAACAGATACTATGGCAGTGGCTATAGTAGTGGCTCTAGTACTATGATAGTGGCTATGGTAGTGGGAGGTTGAAAACAATGTGGCTATAAGTAACAGATACTATGGCAGTGGCTATAGTAGTGGCTCTAGTACTATGATAGTGGCTATGGTAGTGGGAGGTTGAAAACAATGTGGCTATAAGCAACAGATACTATGGCAGTGGCTATAGTAGTGGCTCTAGTACTATGATAGTGCTATTGTAGTGGGAGGTTGAAAACATTGTGGCTATAAGTAACAGATACTATGGCAGTGGCTATAGTAGTGGCTCTAGTACTATGATAGTAGCTACGGTAGTGGGAGGTTGAAAACATTATGGCTTTAAGTAACAGATACTATGTCAGTGGCTATAGTAGTGGCTCTAGTACTATGATAGTGGCTATGGTAGTGAGAGGTTGAAAACATTGTGGCTTTAAGTAACAGATACTATGCCAGTGGCTATAGTAGTGGCTCTAGTACTATGATAGTGGCTATGGTAGTGGAAGGTTGAAAACAATGTGGCTATAAGTAACAGATACTATGGCAGTGGCTATAGTAGTGGCTCTAGTACTATGATAGTGGCTATGGTAGTGGGAGGTTGAAAACAATGTGGCTATAAGTAACAGATACTATGGCAGTGGCTATAGTAGTGGCTCTAGTACTATGATAGTGCTATTGTAGTGGGAGGTTGAAAACATTGTGGCTATAAGTAACAGATACTATGGCAGTGGCTATAGTAGTGGCTCTAGAACTATGATAGTGCTATTGTAGTGGGAGGTTGAAAACATTGTGGCTATAAGTAACAGATACTATGGCAGTGGCTATAGTAGTGGCTCTAGTACTATGATAGTGCTATTGTAGTGGGAGGTTGAAAACAATGTGGCTATAAGTAACAGATACTATGGGAGTGGCTATAGTAGTGGCTCTAGTACTATGATAGTGGCTATGGTAGTGGGAGGTTGAAAACATTGTGGCTATAAGTAACAGATACTATGGCAGTGGCTATAGTAGTGGCTCTAGTACTATGATAGTGCTATTGTAGTGGGAGGTTGAAAACAATGTGGCTATAAGTAACAGATACTATGGCAGTGGCTATAGTAGTGGCTCTAGTACTATGATAGTGCTATTGTAGTGGGAGGTTGAAAACATTGTGGCTATAAGTAACAGATACTACGGCAGTGGCTATAGTAGTGGCTCTATTACTATGATAGTGGCTATGGTAGTGGGAGGTTGAAAACATTGTGGCTATAAGTAACAGATACTATGGCAGTGGCTATAGTAGTGGCTCTAGTACTATGATAGTGCTATTGTAGTGGGAGGTTGAAAACATTGTGGCTATAAGTAACAGATAGTATGGCAGTGGCTATAGTAGTGGCTATAGTACTATGAAAGGGGCTATGGTAGTGGGAGGTTGGGAAACCTGTGGCTATAAGTAACGGATACTATGGCAGTGGCTATAGTAGTGGATCTAGTACTATGATTGTGGCTATGGTAGTGGGAGGTTGGGGAACCTGTGGCTATAAGTAACGGATACTATGGCAGTGGCTATAGTAGTGGATCTAGTACTATAATACTGGCTATGGTAGTGGGAGGTTGGGAAACCTGTGGCTATAAGTAACGGATACTATGGCAGTGGCTATAGTAGTGGATCTAGTACTATAATACTGGCTATGGTAGTGAAAGGTTGGGAAACCTGTGGCTATAAGTAACGGATACTATGGCAGTGGCTATAGTAGTGGATCTAGTACTATAATACTGGCTATGGTAGTGGGAGGTTGGGAAACCTGTGGCTATAAGTAACGGATACTATGGCAGTGGCTATAGTAGTGGATCTAGTACTATAATACTGGCTATGGTAGTGGGAGGTTGGGAAACCTGTGGCTATAAGTAACGGATACTATGGCAGTGGCTATAGTAGTGGATCTAGTACTATAATACTGGCTATGGTAGTGGGAGGTTGGGAAAATTGTGGCTATAAGTAACGGATACTATGGCAGTGGCTATAGTAGTGGATCTAGTACTATAATACTGGCTATGGTAGTGGGAGGTTGGGAAACCTGTGGCTATAAGTAACGGATACTATGGCATTGGCTATAGTAGTGGATCTAGTACTATGATAGTGGCTATGGCAGTGGGAGGTTGGGAAACCTGTGGCTATAAATAACGGATACTATGGCAGTGGCTATAGTAGTGGATCTAGTACTATGATAGTGGCTATGGCAGTGGGAGGTTGGGAAACCTGTGGCTATAAGTAACGGATACTTTGGCAGTGGCTATAGTAGTGGATCTAGTACTATAATACTGGCTATGGCAGTGGGAGGTTGGGAAACGTGTGGCTATAAGTAACGGATACTATGGCAGTGGCTATAGTAGTGGATCTAGTACTATGATAGTGGCTATGGCAGTGGGAGGTTGGGAAACCTGTGGCTATAAGTAACGGATACTATGGCAGTGGCTATAGTAGTGGATCTAGTACTATGATAGTGGCTATGGCAGTGGGAGGTTGGGAAACTTGTGGCTATAAGTAACGGATACTATGGCAGTGGCTATAGTAGTGGATCTAGTACTATGATAGTGGCTATGGCAGTGGGAGGTTGGGAAATCTGTGGCTATAAGTAACGGATACTATGGCAGTGGCTATAGTAGTGGATCTAGTACTATGATAGTGGCTATGGCAGTGGGAGGTTGGGAAACCTGTGGCTATAAGTAACGGATACTATGATAGTGGCTATGGTAGTGGGAGGTTGGGAAAATTGTGGCTATAAGTAACGGATACTATGGCAGTGGCTATAGTAGTGGATCTAGTACTATGATAGTGGCTATGGCAGTGGGAGGTTGGGAAACCTGTGGCTATAAGTAACGGATACTATGGCAGTAGCTATAGTAGTGGCTCTAGTACTATGATAGGGGCTATGATAGTGGGAGGTTGGGAAAAATGTGGCTATAAGTAACAGATACTATGGCAGTGGCTATAGTAGTGGCTCTAGTACTATGATAGTGCCTATGGTAGTGGGAGGTTGGGAAATTTGTGGCTATAAGTAACGGATACTATGGCAGTGGCTATAGTACTATGATATTGGCTATGGTAGAGGGAGGTTGGGAAACTTGTGGCTATAATTAACGGATACTATGGCAGTGGCTATAGTAGTAGCTCTAGTACTAAGATAGTGGCTATTGTAGTGGGAGTTTGGGGAAATTGTGGCTATAAGTAACGGATACTATGGCAGTGGCTATTGTAGTAGCTCTAGTACTATGTAGCGGCTATGGTAGTGGGAGGTTGGGAAAATAGGAGCTATAAGTAACGGATACTATGGCAGTGGCTATAGTAGTAGCTCTAGTACTATGTAGCGACTATGGTAGTGGGAGGTTGGGAAAATAGGAGCTATAAGTAACGGATACTATGGCAGTGGCTATAGTAGTGGCTCTAGACCTATGATAGTGACTATGGTAGTGGGAGGTTGGGAACATTGTGGCTATAAGTAACGGATACTATGGCAGTGGCTATAGTAGTAGCTCTAGTACTATGATAGTAGCTACGGTAGTGGGAGGTTGAAAACATGATGGCTTTAAGTAACAGATACTATGGCAGTGGCTATAGTAGTGGCTCTAGTACTATGTAGCGGCTATGGTAGTGGGAGGTTGGGAAAATAGGAGCTATAAGTAACGGATACTATGGCAGTGGCTATAGTAGTAGCTCTAGTACTATGTAGCGACTATGGTAGTGGGAGGATGGGAAAATAGGAGCTATAAGTAACGGATACTATGGCAGTGGCTATAGTAGTGGCTCTAGTACTATGATAGTAGCTACGGTAGTGGGAGGTTGAAAACATTATGGCTTTAAGTAACAGATACTATGTCAGTGACTATAGTAGTGGCTCTAGTACTATGATAGTGGCTATGGTAGTGAGAGATTGAAAACATTGTGGCTATAAGTAACAGATACTATGGCAGTGGCTATAGTAGTGGCTCTAGTACTATGATAGTGGCTATGGTAGTGGGAGGTTGAAAACAATGTGGCTATAAGTAACAGATACTATGGCAGTGGCTATAGTAGTGGCTCTAGTACTATGATAGTGCTATTGTAGTGGGAGGTTGAAAACATTGTGGCTATAAGTAACAGATACTATGGCAGTGGCTATAGTAGTGGCTCTATTACTATGATAGTGGCTATGGTAGTGGGAGGTTGAAAACAATGTGGCTATAAGTAACAGATACTATGGCAGTGGCTATAGTAGTGGCTCTAGTACTATAATAGTGGCTATGGTAGTGGGAGGTTGAAAACAATGTGGCTATAAGTAACAGATACTATGGCAGTGGCTATAGTAGTGGCTCTAGTACTATGATAGTGCTATTGTAGTGGGAGGTTGAAAACAATGTGGCTATAAGTAACAGATACTATGGCAGTGGCTATAGTAGTGGCTCTAGTACTATGATAGTGCTATTGTAGTGGGAGGTTGAAAACATTGTAGCTATAAGTAACAGATACTATGGCAGTGGCTATAGTAGTGGCTCTAGTACTATGATAGTGCTATTGTAGTGGGAGGTTGAAAACAATGTGGCTATAAGTAACAGATACTATGGCAGTGGCTATAGTAGTGGCTCTAGTACTATGATAGTGCTATTGTAGTGGGAGGTTGAAAACATTGTGGCTATAAGTAACAGATAGTATGGCAGTGGCTATAGTAGTGGCTATAGTACTATGAAAGGGGCTATGATAGTGGGAGCTTGGGAAAATTGGGGCTATAAGTAAAGGATACTATGGCAGTGGCTATAGTAGTGGATCTAGTACTATAATAGTGGCTATGGCAGTGGCTATAGTAGTGGATCTAGTACTATAATACTGGCTATGGTAGTGGGAGGTTGGGAAACCTGTGGCTATAAGTAACGGATACTATGGCAGTGGCTATAGTAGTGGATCTAGTACTATGATTGTGGCTATGGTAGTGGGAGGTTGGGGAACCTGTGGCTATAAGTAACGGATACTATGGCAGTGGCTATAGTAGTGGATCTAGTACTATAATACTGGCTATGGTAGTGGGAGGTTGGGAAACCTGTGGCTATAAGTAGCGGATACTATGGCAGTGGCTATAGTAGTGGATCTAGTACTATAATACTGGCTATGGTAGTGGGAGGTTGGGTAACCTGTGGCTATAAGTAACGGATACTATGGCAGTGGCTATAGTAGTGGATCTAGTACTATAATACTGGCTATGGTAGTGGGAGGTTGGGAAACCTGTGGCTATAAGTAACGGATACTATGGCAGTGGCTATAGTAGTGGATCTAGTACTATAATACTGGCTATGGTAGTGGGAGGTTGGGAAACCTGTGGCTATAAGTAACGGATACTATGGCAGTGGCTATAGTAGTGGATCTAGTACTATAATACTGGCTATGGTAGTGGGAGGTTGGGAAAATTGTGGCTATAAGTAACGGATACTATGGCAGTGGCTATAGTAGTGGATCTAGTACTATAATACTGGCTATGGTAGTGGGAGGTTGGGAAACCTGTGGCTATAAGTAACGGATACTATGGCATTGGCTATAGTAGTGGATCTAGTACTATGATAGTGGCTATGGCAGTGGGAGGTTGGGAAACCTGTGGCTATAAGTAACGGATACTATGGCAGTGGCTATAGTAGTGGATCTAGTACTATGATAGTGGCTATGGCAGTGGGAGGTTGGGAAACCTGTGGCTATAAGTAACGGATACTTTGGCAGTGGCTATAGTAGTGGATCTAGTACTATAATACTGGCTATGGCAGTGGGAGGTTGGGAAACTTGTGGCTATAAGTAACGGATACTATGGCAGTGGCTATAGTAGTGGATCTAGTACTATGATAGTGGCTATGGCAGTGGGAGGTTGGGAAATCTGTGGCTATAAGTAACGGATACTATGGCAGTGGCTATAGTAGTGGATCTAGTACTATGATAGTGGCTATGGCAGTGGGAGGTTGGGAAACCTGTGGCTATAAGTAACGGATACTATGATAGTGGCTATGGTAGTGGGAGGTTGGGAAAATTGTGGCTATAAGTAACGGATACTATGGCAGTGGCTATAGTAGTGGATCTAGTACTATGATAGTGGCTATGGCAGTGGGAGGTTGGGAAACCTGTGGCTATAAGTAACGGATACTATGGCAGTAGCTATAGTAGTGGCTCTAGTACTATGATAGGGGCTATGATAGTGGGAGGTTGGGAAAAATGTGGCTATAAGTAACAGATACTATGGCAGTGGCTATAGTAGTGGCTCTAGTACTATGATAGTGCCTATGGTAGTGGGAGGTTGGGAAATTTGTGGCTATAAGTAACGGATACTATGGCAGTGGCTATAGTACTATGATATTGGCTATGGTAGAGGGAGGTTGGGAAACTTGTGGCTATAATTAACGGATACTATGGCAGTGGCTATAGTAGTAGCTCTAGTACTAAGATAGTGGCTATTGTAGTGGGAGTTTGGGGAAATTGTGGCTATAAGTAACGGATACTATGGCAGTGGCTATTGTAGTAGCTCTAGTACTATGTAGCGACTATGGTAGTGGGAGGTTGGAAAAATAGGAGCTATAAGTAACGGATACTATGGCAGTGGCTATAGTAGTGGCTCTAGACCTATGATAGTGACTATGGTAGTGGGAGGTTGGGAACATTGTGGCTATAAGTAACGGATACTATGGCAGTGGCTATAGTAGTAGCTCTAGTACTATGATAGTAGCTATGATAGTGGGAGGTTGAAAACATGATGGCTTTAAGTAACAGATACTATGGCAGTGGCTATAGTAGTGGCTCTAGTACTATGTAGCGGCTATGGTAGTGGGAGGTTGGGAAAATAGGAGCTATAAGTAACGGATACTATGGCAGTGGCTATAGTAGTAGCTCTAGTACTATGTAGCGACTATGGTAGTGGGAGGATGGGAAAATAGGAGCTATAAGTAACGGATACTATGGCAGTGGCTATAGTAGTGGCTCTAGTACTATGATAGTAGCTACGGTAGTGGGAGGTTGAAAACATTATGGCTTTAAGTAACAGATACTATGTCAGTGACTATAGTAGTTACTCTAGTACTATGATAGTGGCTATGGTAGTGAGAGATTGAAAACATTGTGGCTATAAGTAACAGATACTATGGCAGTGGCTATAGTAGTGGCTCTAGTACTATGATAGTGGCTATGGTAGTGGGAGGTTGAAAACAATGTGGCTATAAGTAACAGATACTATGGCAGTGGCTATAGTAGTGGCTCTAGTACTATGATAGTGCTATTGTAGTGGGAGGTTGAAAACATTGTGGCTATAAGTAACAGATACTATGGCAGTGGCTATAGTAGTGGCTCTATTACTATGATAGTGGCTATGGTAGTGGGAGGTTGAAAACAATGTGGCTATAAGTAACAGATACTATGGCAGTGGCTATAGTAGTGGCTCTAGTACTATAATAGTGGCTATGGTAGTGGGAGGTTGAAAACAATGTGGCTATAAGTAACAGATACTATGGCAGTGGCTATAGTAGTGGCTCTAGTACTATGATAGTGCTATTGTAGTGGGAGGTTGAAAACAATGTGGCTATAAGTAACAGATACTATGGCAGTGGCTATAGTAGTGGCTCTAGTACTATGATAGTGCTATTGTAGTGGGAGGTTGAAAACATTGTTGCTATAAGTAACAGATACTACGGCAGTGGCTATAGTAGTGGCTCTATTACTATGATAGTGGCTATGGTAGTGGGAGGTTGAAAATATTGTGGCTATAAGTAACAGATACTATGGCAGTGGCTATAGTAGTGGCTCTAGTACTATGATAGTGCTATTGTAGTGGGAGGTTGAAAACATTGTGGCTATAAGTAACAGATAGTATGGCAGTGGCTATAGTAGTGGTTATAGTACTATGAAAGGGGCTATGATAGTGGGAGCTTGGGAAAATTGGGGCTATAAGTAACGGATACTATGGCAGTGGCTATAGTAGTGGATCTAGTACTATGATAGTGGCTATCGCAGTGGCTATAGTAGTGGATCTAGAACTATAATACTGGCTATGGTAGTTTGAGGTTGGGAAACCTGTGGCTATAAGTAACGGATACTATGGCAGTGGCTATAGTAGTGGATCTAGTACTATGATTGTGGCTATGGTAGTGGGAGGTTGGGGAACCTGTGGCTATAAGTAACGGATACTATGGCAGTGGCTATAGTAGTGGATCTAGTACTATAATACTGGCTATGGTAGTGGGAGGTTGGGAAACCTGTGGCTATAAGTAACGGATACTATGGCAGTGGCTATAGTAGTGGATCTAGTACTATAATACTGGCTATGGTAGTGGGAGGTTGGGAAACCTGTGGCTATAAGTAACGGATACTATGGCAGTGGCTATAGTAGTGGATCTAGTACTATAATACTGGCTATGGTAGTGGGAGGTTGGGAAACCTGTGGCTATAAGTAACGGATACTATGGCAGTGGCTATAGTAGTGGATCTAGTACTATAATACTGGCTATGGTAGTGGGAGGTTGGGAAACCTGTGGCTATAAGTAACGGATACTATGGCAGTTTCTATAGTAGTGGATCTAGTACTATAATACTGGCTATGGTAGTGGGAGGTTGGGAAAATTGTGGCTATAAGTAACGGATACTATGGCAGTGGCTATAGTAGTGGATCTAGTACTATAATACTGGCTATGGTAGTGGGAGGTTGGGAAACCTGTGGCTATAAGTAACGGATACTATGGCAGTGGCTATAGTAGTGGATCTAGTACTATAATACTGGCTATGGTAGTGGGAGGTTGGGAAAATTGTGGCTATAAGTAACGGATACTATGGCAGTGGCTATAGTAGTGGCTCTAGTACTATGATAGGGGCTATGATGGTGGGAGGTTGGGAAAATAGGGTCTATAAGTAACGGATACTATGGCAGTGGCTATAGTAGTGGCTATAGTACTATGATAGGGGCTATGATAGTGGGAGCTTGGGAAAATTGTGGCTATAAGTAACGGATACTATGGCAGTGGCTATAGTAGTGGATCTAGTACTATGATAGTGGCTATGGCAGTGGGAGGTTGGGAAACCTGTGGCTATAAGTAACGGATACTATGGCAGTGGCTATAGTAGTGGATCTAGTACTATGATAGTGGCTATGGCAGTGGGAGGTTGGGAAACCTGTGGCTATAAGTAACGGATACTATGGCAGTGGCTATAGTAGTGGATCTAGTACTATAATACTGGCTATGGCAGTGGGGGGTTGGGAAACCTGTGGCTATAAGTAACGGATACTATGGCAGTGGCTATAGTAGTGGATCTAGTACTATGATAGTGGCTATGGCAGTGGGAGGTTGGGAAACCTGTGGCTATAAGTAACGGATACTATGGCAGTGGCTATAGTAGTGGATCTAGTACTATGATAGTGGCTATGGCAGTGGGAGGTTGGGAAACCTGTGGCTATAAGTAACGGATACTATGGCAGTGGCTATAGTAGTGGATCTAGTACTATGATAGTGGCTATGGCAGTGGGAGGTTGGAAAACCTGTGGCTATAGGTAACGGATACTATGGCAGTGGCTATAGTAGTGGATCTAGTACTATGATAGTGGCTATGGCAGTGGGAGGTTGGGAAACCTGTGGCTATAAGTAACGGATACTATGGCAGTGGCTATAGTAGTGGATCTAGTACTATGATAGTGGCTATGGCAGTGGGAGGTTGGGAAACCTGTGGCTATAAGTAACGGATACTATGGCAGTGGCTATAGGAGTGGATCTAGTACTATGATAGTGGCTATGGCAGTGGGAGGTTGGGAAACCTGTGGCTATAAGTAACGGATACTTTGATAGTGGCTATGGCAGTGGGAGGTTGGGAAAATTGTGGCTATAAGTAACGGATACTATGGCAGTGGCTATAGTAGTGGATCTAGTACTATGATAGTGGCTATGGCAGTGGGAGGTTGGGAAACCTGTGGCTATAAGTAACGGATACTATGGCAGTAGCTATAGTAGTGGCTCTAGTACTATGATAGTGCCTATGGTAGTGGGAGGTTGGGAAATTTGTGGCTATAAGTAACGGATACTATGGCAGTGGCTATAGTACTATGATATTGGCTATGGTAGTGGGAGGTTGGGAAACTTGTGGCTATAATTAACGGATACTATGGCAGTGGCTATAGTAGTAGCTCTAGTACTAAGATAGTGGCTATTGTAGTGGGAGTTTGAGGAAATTGTGGCTATAAGTAACGGATACTATGGCAGTGGCTATTGTAGTAGCTCTAGTACTATGTAGCGGCTATGGTAGTGGGAGGTTGGGAAAATAGGATCTATAAGTAACGGATACTATGGCAGTGGCTATAGTAGTAGCTCTAGTACTATGTAGCGACTATGGTAGTGGGAGGTTGGGAAAATAGGAGCTATAAGTAACGGATACTATAGCAGTGGCTATAGTAGTGGCTCTAGACCTATGATAGTGACTATGGTAGTGGGAGGTTGGGAACATTGTGGCTATAAGTAACGGATACTACGGCAGTGGCTATAGTAGTAGCTCTAGTACTATGATAGTAGCTACGGTAGTGGGAGGTTGAAAACATGATGGCTTTAAGTAACAGATACTATGGCAGTGGCTATAGTAGTGGCTCTAGTACTATGTAGCGGCTATGGTAGTGGGAGGTTGGGAAAATAGGAGCTATAAGTAACGGATACTATGGCAGTGGCTATAGTAGTAGCTCTAGTACTATGTAGCGACTATGTTAGTGGGAGGTTGGGAAAATAGGAGCTATAAGTAACGGATACTATGGCAGCGGCTATAGTAGTGGCTCTAGTACTATGATAGTAGCTACGGTAGTGGGAGGTTGAAAACATTATGGCTTTAAGTAACAGATACTATGTCAGTGGCTATAGTAGTGGCTCTAGTACTATGATAGTGGCTATGGTAGTGAGAGATTGAAAACATTGTGGCTATAAGTAACAGATACTATGGCAGTGGCTATAGTAGTGGCTCTAGTACTATGATAGTGGCTATGGTAGTGGGAGGTTGAAAACAATGTGGCTATAAGTAACAGATACTATGGCAGTGGCTATAGTAGTGGCTCTAGTACTATGATAGTGCCTATGGTAGTGGGAGGTTGGGAAACTTGTGGCTATAAGTAACGGATACTATGGCAGTAGCTATAGTAGTGGCTCTAGTACTATGATAGTTCCTATGGTAGTGGGAGGTTGGGAAGCTTGTGGCTATAAGTAACGGATACTATGGCAGTGGTTATAGTACTATGATAGTGGCTATGGCAGTGGGAGGTTGGGAAACTTGTGGCTATAAGTAACGGATACTATGGCAGTAGCTATAGTAGTGGCTCTAGTACTATGATAGGGGCTAAGACAGTGGGAGGTTGGGAAAAATGTGGCTATAAGTAACAGATACTATGGCAGTAGCTATAGTAGTGGCTCTAGTACTATGATAGTGCCTATGGCAGTGGGAGGTTGGGAAACTTGTGGCTATAAGTAACAGATACTATGGCAGTGGCTCTAGTAGTGGTTCTAGTACTATGATAGTGCCTATGGTAGTGGGAGGTTGGGAAACTTGTGGCTATAAGTAACCGATACTATGGCAGTGGCTATAGTACTATGATAGTGGCTATGGCAGTGGGAGGTTGGGAAACTTGTGGCTATAAGTAACGGATACTATGGCAGTAGCTATAGTAGTGGCTCTAGTACTATGATAGGGGCTATGATAGTGGGAGGTTGGGAAAAATGTGGCTATAAGTAACGGATACTATGGCAGTGGCTATTGTAGTAGCTCTAGTACTATGTAGCGGCTATGGTAGTGGGAGTTTGGGAACATAGGAGCTATAAGTAACGGATACTATGGCAGTGGCTATAGTAGTAGCTCTAGTACTATGTAGCGACTATGGTAGTGGGAGGTTGGGAAAATAGGAGCTATAAGTAACGGATACTATGGCAGTGGCTATAGTAGTGGCTCTAGTACTATGTAGCGACTATGGTAGTGGGAGGTTGGGAAAATAGGAGCTATAAGTAACGGATACTATGGCAGTGGCTATAGTAGTGGCTCTAGACCTATGATAGTGACTATGGTAGTGGGAGGTTGAGAACATTGTGGCTATAAGTAACGGATACTATGGCAGTGGCTATAGTAGTAGCTCTAGTACTAAGATAGTGGCTATTGTAGTGGGAGTTTGGGGAAATTGTGGCTATAAGTAACAGATACTATGGCAGTGGCTATTGTAGTAGCTCTAGTACTATGTAGCGGCTATGGTAGTGGGAGGTTGGGAAAATAGGAGGTATAAGTAACGGATACTATGGCAGTGGCTATAGTAGTAGCTCTAGTACTATGTAGCGACTATGGTAGTGGGAGGTTGGGAAAATAGGAGCTATAAGTAACGGATACTATGGCAGTGGCTATAGTAGTGGCTCTAGTACTATGTAGCGACTATGGTAGTGGGAGGTTGGGAAAATAGGAGCTATAAGTAACGGATACTATGGCAGTGGCTGTAGTAGTAGCTCTAGTACTATGTAGCGACTATGGTAGTGGGAGGTTGGGAAAATAGAAGCTATAAGTAACGGATACTATGGCAGTGGCTATAGTAGTAGCTCTAGTACTATGTAGCGACTATGGTAGTGGGAGGTTGGGAAAATAGGAGCTATAAGTAACGGATACTATTGCAGTGGCTATAGTAGTGGCTCTAGACCTATGATAGTGACTATGGTAGTGGGAGGTTGGGAACATTGTGGCTATAAGTAACGGATACTATGGCAGTGGCTATAGTAGTGGCTGTAGTACTATGTAGCGACTATGGTAGTGGGAGGTTGGGAAAATAGGAGCTATAAGTAACGGATACTATGGCAGTGGCTATAGTAGTAGCTCTAGTACTATGTAGCGACTATGGTAGTGGGAGGTTGGGAAAATAGAAGCTATAAGTAACGGATACTATGGCAGTAGCTATAGTAGTAGCTCTAGTACTATGTAGCGACTATGGTAGTGGGAGGTTGGGAAAATAGAAGCTATAAGTAACGGATACTATGGCAGTGGCTATAGTAGTGGCTCTAGTACTATGTAGCGACTATGGTAGTGGGAGGTTGGGAAACTTGTGACTATAAGTAACGGATACTATGGCAGTGGCTATAGTAGTGGCTCTAGACCTATGATAGTGACTATGGTAGTGGGAGGTTGGGAACATTGTGGCTATAAGTAACGGATACTATGGCAGTGGCTATAGTAGTAGCTCTAGTACTATGATAGTAGCTACGGTAGTGGGAGGTTGAAAACATGATGGCTTTAAGTAACAGATACTATGGCAGTGGCTATAGTAGTATCTCTAGTACTATGTAGCGGCTATGGTAGTGGGAGGTTGGGAAAATAGGAGCTATAAGTAATGGATACTATGGCAGTGGCTATAGTAGTAGCTCTAGTACTATGCAGCGACTATGGTAGTGGGAGGTTGGGAAAATAGGAGCTATAAGTAACGGATACTATGGTGTGGCTATAGTAGTGGCTCTAGTACTATGATAGTAGCTACGGTAGTGGGAGGTTGAAAACATTATGGCTTTAAGTAACAGATACTATGTCAGTGGCTATAGTAGTGGCTCTAGTACTATGATAGTGGCTATGGTAGTGGGAGGTTGAAAACATTATGGCTTTAAGTAACAGATACTATGGCAGTGACTATAGTAGTGGCTCTAGTACTATGATAGTGGTTATGGTAGTGGGAGGTTGGGAAACTTGTGGCTATAAGTAACGGATACTATGGCAGTGGCTATAGTACTATGATAGTGGCTATGGCAGTGGGAGGTTGGGTAACTTGTGGCTATAAGTAACGGATACTATGGCAGTAGCTATAGTAGTGGCTCTAGTACTATGATAGGGGCTATGATAGTGGGAGGTTGGGAAAAATGTGGCTATAAGTAACAGATACTATGGCAGTGGCTATAGTAGTGGCTCTAGTACTATGATAGTGCCTATGGTAGTGGGAGGTTGGGAAACTTGTGGCTATAAGTAACGGATACTATGGCAGTAGCTATAGTAGTGGCTCTAGTACTATGATAGTGCCTATGGTAGTGGGAGGTTGGGAAGCTTGTAGCTATAAGTAACGGATACTATGGCAGTGGCTATAGTACTATGATAGTGGCTATGGCAGTGGGAGGTTGGGAAACTTGTGGCTATAAGTAACGGATACTATGGCAAAAGCTATAGTAGTGGCTCTAGTACTATGATAGGGGCTATGATAGTGGGAGGTTGGGAAAAATGTAGCTATAAGTAACAGATACTATGGCAGTAGCTATAGTAGTGGCTCTAGTACTATGATAGTGCCTATGGCAGTGGGAGTTTGGGAAACTTGTGGCTATAAGTAACAGATACTATGGCAGTGGCTCTAGTAGTGGTTCTAGTACTATGATAGTGCCTATGGTAGTGGGAGGTTGGGAAACTTGTGGCTATAAGTAACCGATACTATGGCAGTGGCTATAGTACTATGATAGTGGCTATGGCAGTGGGAGGTTGGGAAACTTGTGGCTATAAGTAACGGATACTATGGCAGTAGCTATAGTAGTGGCTCTAGTACTATGATAGGGGCTATGATAGTGGGAGGTTGGGAAAAATGTGGCTATAAGTAACGGATACTATGGCAGTGGCTATTGTAGTAGCTCTAGTACTATGTAGCGGCTATGGTAGTGGGAGGTTGGGAACATAGGAGCTATAAGTAACGGATACTATGGCAGTGGCTATAGTAGTAGCTCTAGTACTATGTAGCGACTATGGTAGTGGGAGGTTGGGAAAATAGGAGCTATAAGTAACGGATACTATGGCAGTGGCTATAGTAGTAGCTCTAGTACTATGTAGCGACTATGGTAGTGGGAGGTTGGGAAAATAGGCTCTATAAGTAACGGATACTATGGCAGTGGCTATAGTAGTGGCTCTAGACCTATGATAGTGACTATGGTAGTGGGAGGTTGAGAACATTGTGGCTATAAGTAACGGATACTATGGCAGTGGCTATAGTAGTAGCTCTAGTACTATGTAGCGGCTATGGTAGTGGGAGGTTGGGAAAATAGGAGCTATAAGTAACGGATACTATGGCAGTGGCTATAGTAGTGGCTCTAGACCTATGATAGTGACTATGGTAGTGGGAGGTTGGGAACATTGTGGCTATAAGTAACGGATACTATGGCAGTGGCTATAGTAGTAGCTCTAGTACTATAATACTGGCTATGGTAGTGGGAGGTTGGGAAAATAGGAGCTATAAGTAACGGATACTATGGCAGTGGCTATAGTAGTAGCTCTAGTACTATAATACTGGCTATGGTAGTGGGAGGTTGGGAAAATTGTGGCTATAAGTAACGGATACTAAGGCAGTGGCTATAGTAGTGGCTCTAGTACTATGTAGCGACTATGGTAGTGGGAGGTTGGGAAAATAGGAGCTATAAGTAACGGATACTATGGCAGTGGCTATAGTAGTAGCTCTAGTACTATGTAGCGACTATGGTAGTGGGAGGTTGGGAAAATAGAAGCTATAAGTAACGGATACTATGGCAGTGGCTATAGTAGTGGCTCTAGGACTATGTAGCGACTATGGTAGTGGGAGGTTGGGAAACTTGTGACTATAAGTAACGGATACTATGGCAGTGGCTATAGTAGTGGCTCTAGACCTATGATAGTGACTATGGTAGTGGGAGGTTGGGAACATTGTGGCTATAAGTAACGGATACTATGGCAGTGGCTATAGTAGTAGCTCTAGTACTATGATAGTAGCTACGGTAGTGGGAGGTTGAAAACATGATGGCTTTAAGTAACAGATACTATGGCAGTGGCTATAGTAGTGGCTCTAGTACTATGTAGCGGCTATGGTAGTGGGAGGTTGGGAAAATAGGAGCTATAAGTAACGGATACTATGGCAGTGGCTATAGTAGTAGCTCTAGTACTATGCAGCGACTATGGTAGTGGGAGGTTGGGAAAATAGGAGCTATAAGTAACGGATACTATGGCAGTGGCTATAGTAGTGGCTCTAGTACTATGATAATAGCTACGGTAGTGGGAGGTTGAAAACATTATGGCTTTAAGTAACAGATACTATGTCAGTGGCTATAGTAGTGGCTCTAGTACTATGATAGTGGCTATGGTAGTGGGAGGTTGAAAACATTATGGCTTTAAGTAACAGATACTATGGCAGTGACTATAGTAGTGGCTCTAGTACTATGATAGTGGCTATGGTAGTGGGAGGTTGAAAACAATGTGGCTATAAGTAACAGATACTATGGCAGTGGCTATAGTAGTGGCTCTAGTACTATGATAGTGCTATGGTAGTGGGAGGTTGAAAACATTATGGCTATAAGTAACAGATACTATGGCAGTGGCTATAGTAGTAGCTCTAGTACTATGTAGCGACTACGGTAGTGGGAGGTTGAAAACATTGTGGCTATAAGTAACAGATGCAATGGCAGTGGCTATAGTAGTGGCTCTAGTACTATGATAGTGGCTATGGTAGTGGGAGGTTGAAAACAATGTGGCTATAAGTAACAGATACTATGGCAGTGGCTATAGTAGTGGCTCTAGTACTATGATAGTGCTATTGTAGTGGGAGGTTGAAAACATTGTGGCTATAAGTAACAAATACTATGGCAGTGGCTATAGTAGTGGCTCTAGTACTATGATAGTAGCTACGGTAGTGGGAGGTTGAAAACATTATGGCTTTAAGTAACAGATACTATGTCAGTGGCTATAGTAGTGGCTCTAGTACTATGATAGTGGCTATGGTAGTGAGAGGTTGAAAACATTGTGGCTATAAGTAACAGATACTATGCCAGTGGCTATAGTAGTGGCTCTAGTACTATGATAGTGGCTATGGTAGTGGAAGGTTGAAAACAATGTGGCTATAAGTAACAGATACTATGGCAGTGGCTATAGTAGTGGCTCTAGTACGATGATAGTGGCTATGGTAGTGGGAGGTTGAAAACAATGTGGCTATAAGTAACAGATACTATGGCAGTGGCTATAGTAGTGGCTCTAGTACTATGATAGTGCTATTGTAGTGGGAGGATGAAAACATTGTGGCTATAAGTAACAGATAATATGGCAGTGGCTATAGTAGTGGCTCTAGAACTATGATAGTGCTATTGTAGTGGGAGGTTGAAAACATTGTGGCTATAAGTAACAGATACTATGGCAGTGGCTATAGTAGTGGCTCTAGTACTATGATAGTGCTATTGTAGTAGGAGGTTGAAAACATTGTGGCTATAAGTAACAGATACTATGGCAGTGGCTATAGTAGTGGCTCTAGTACTATGATAGTAGCTACGGTAGTGGGAGGTTGAAAACATTATGGCTTTAAGTAACAGATACTATGTCAGTGGCTATAGTAGTGGCTCTAGTACTATGATAGTGGCTATGGTAGTGAGTGGTTGAAAACATTGTGGCTATAAGTAACAGATACTATGCCAGTGGCTATAGTAGTGGCTCTAGTACTATGATAGTGGCTATGGTAGTGGAAGGTTGAAAACAATGTGGCTATAAGTAACAGATACTATGGCAGTGGCTATAGTAGTGGCTCTAGTACTATGATAGTGGCTATGGTAGTGGGAGGTTGAAAACAATGTGGCTATAAGTAACAGATACTATGGCAGTGGCTATAGTAGTGGCTCTAGTACTATGATAGTGCTATTGTAGTGGGAGGTTGAAAACATTGTGGCTATAAGTAACAGATACTATGGCAGTGGCTATAGTAGTGGCTCTAGAACTATGATAGTGCTATTGTAGTGGGAGGTTGAAAACATTGTGGCTATAAGTAACAGATACTATGGCAGTGGCTATAGTAGTGGCTCTAGTACTATGATAGTGCTATTGTAGTGGGAGGTTGAAAACAATGTGGCTATAAGTAACAGATACTATGGCAGTGGCTATAGTAGTGGCTCTAGTACTATGATAGTGGCTATGGTAGTGGGAGGTTGAAAACAATGTGGCTATAAGTAACAGATACTATGGCAGTGGCTATAGTAGTGGCTCTAGTACTATGATAGTGCTATTGTAGTGGGAGGTTGAAAACAATGTGGCTATAAGTAACAGATACTATGGCAGTGGCTATAGTAGTGGCTCTAGTACTATGATAGTGCTATTGTAGTGGGAGGTTGAAAACATTGTGGCTATAAGTAACAGATACTACGGCAGTGGCTATAGTAGTGGCTCTAGTACTATGATAGTGCTATTGTAGTGGGAGGTTGAAAACATTGTGGCTATAAGTAACAGATACTATGGCAGTGGCTATAGTTGTGGCTCTAGTACTATGATAGTGGCTATGGTAGTGGGAGGTTGAAAACAATGTGGCTATAAGTAACAGATACTATGGCAGTGGCTATAGTAGTGGCTCTAGTACTATGATAGTGCTATTGTAGTGGGAGGTTGAAAACATTGTGGCTATAAGTAACAGATACTATGGCAGTGGCTATAGTAGTGGCTCTAGAACTATGATAGTGCTATTGTAGTGGGAGGTTGAAAACATTGTGGCTATAAGTAACAGATACTATGGCAGTGGCTATAGTAGTGGCTCTAGTACTATGATAGTGCTATTGTAGTGGGAGGGTGAAAACATTGTGGCTATAAGTAACAGATACTATGGCAGTGGCTATAGTAGTGGCTCTAGTACTATGATAGTGGCTATGGTAGTGGGAGGTTGAAAACATTTGGGCTATAAGTAACAGATACTATGGCAGTGGCTATAGTAGTGGCTCTAGTACTACGATAGTGGCTATAGTAGTGGCTCTATTACTATGATAGTGGCTATGGTAGTGGGAGGTTGAAAACATTGTGGCTATAAGTAACAGATACTATGGCAGTGGCTATAGTAGTGGCTCTAGTACTATGATAGTGCTATTGTAGTGGGAGGTTGAAAACATTGTGGCTATAAGTAACAGATAGTATGGCAGTGGCTATAGTAGTGGCTCTAGTACTATGATAGTGGCTATGGTAGTGGGAGGTTGAAAACATTGTGCTATAAGTAACAGATACTATGGCAGTGGCTATAGTAGTGGCTCTAGTACTATGATAGTGGCTATGGTAGTGGGAGGTTGAAAACATTGTGGCTATAAGTAACAGATACTATGGCAGTGGCTATAGTAGTGGCTCTATTACTATGATAGTGGCTATAGTAGTGGCTCTATTACTATGATAGTGGCTATGGTAGTGGGAGGTTGAAAACATTGTGGCTATAAGTAACAGATACTATGGCAGTGGCTATAGTAGTGGCTCTAGTACTATGATAGTGCTTTTGTAGTGGGAGGTTGAAAACATTGTGGCTATAAGTAACAGATAGTATGGCAGTGGCTATAGTAGTGGCTATAGTACTATGAATGGGGCTATGAGAGTGGGATCTTGGGAAAATTGGGGCTATAAGTAACGGATACTATGGCAGTGGCTATAGTAGTGGATCTAGTACTATGATAGTGGCTATGGCAGTGGCTATAGTAGTTGATCTAGTACTATAATACTGGCTATGGTAGTGGGAGGTTGGGAATCCTGTGGCTATAAGTAACGGATACTATGGCAGTGGCTATAGTAGTGGATCTAGTACTATGATAGTGGCTATGGTAGTGGGAGGTTGGGGAACCTGTGGCTATAAGTAACGGATACTATGGCAGTGGCTATAGTAGTGGATCTAGTACTATAATACTGGCTATGGTAGTGGGAGGTTGGGAAACCTGTGGCTATAAGTAACGGATACTATGGCAGTGGCTATAGTAGTGGATCTAGTAATATAAGACTGGCTATGGTAGTGGGAGGTTGGGAAACCTGTGGCTATAAGTAACGGATACTATGGCAGTGGCTATAGTAGTGGATCTAGTACTATAATACTGGCTATGGTAGTGGGAGGTTGGGAAAATTGTGGCTATAAGTAACGGATACTATGGCCGTGGCTATAGTAGTGGATCTAGTACTATAATACTGGCTATGGTAGTGGGAGGTTGGGAAAATTGTGGCTATAAGTAACGGATACTATGGCAGTGGCTATAGTAGTGGCTCTAGTACTATGATAGGGGCTATGATAGTGGGAGGTTGGGAAAATAGGGTCTATAAGTAACGGATACTATGGCAGTGGCTATAGTAGTGGCTATAGTACTATGATAGGGGCTATGATAGTGGGAGCTTGGGAAAATTGTGGCTATAAGTAACGGATACTATGGCAGTGGCTATAGTAGTGGATCTAGTACTATGATAGTGGCTATGGCAGTGGGAGGTTGGGAAACCTGTGGCTATAAGTAACGGATACTATGGCAGTGGCTATAGTAGTGGATCTAGTACTATAATACTGGCTATGGCAGTGGGAGGTTGGGAAACCTGTGGCTATAAGTAACGGATACTATGGCAGTGGCTATAGTAGTGGATCTAGTACTATGATAGTGGCTATGGCAGTGGGAGGTTGGGAAACCTGTGGCTATAAGTAACGGATACTATGGCAGTGGCTATAGTAGTGGATCTAGTACTATGATAGTGGCTATGGCAGTGGGAGGTTGGCAAACCTGTGGCTATAGGTAACGGATAGTATGGCAGTGGCTATAGTAGTGGATCTAGTACTATGATAGTGGCTATGGCAGTGGGAGGTTGGGAAACCTGTGGCTATAGGTAACGGATACTATGGCAGTGGCTATAGTAGTGGATCTAGTACTATGATAGTGGCTATGGCAGTGGGAGGTTGGGAAATCTGTGGCTATAAGTAACGGATACTATGGCAGTGGCTATAGTAGTGGATCTAGTACTATGATAGTGGCTATGGCAGTGGGAGGTTGGGAAACCTGTGGCTATAAGTAACGGATACTATGATAGTGGCTATGGTAGTGGGAGGTTGGGAAAATTGTGGCTATAAGTAACGGATACTATGGCAGTGGCTATAGTAGTGGCTCTAGTACTATGATAGTGCCTATGGTAGTGGGAGGTTGGGAAATTTGTGGCTATAAGTAACGGATACTATGGCAGTGGCTATAGTACTATGATATTGGCTATGGTAGTGGGAGGTTGGGAAACTTGTGGCTATAATTAACGGATACTATGGCAGTGGCTATAGTAGTAGCTCTAGTACTAAGATAGTGGCTATTGTAGTGGGAGTTTGGGGAAATTGTGGCTATAAGTAACGGATACTATGGCAGTGGCTATTGTAGTAGCTCTAGTACTATGTAGCGGCTATGGTAGTGGGAGGTTGGGAAAATAGGAGCTATAAGTAACGGATACTATGGCAGTGGCTATAGTAGTAGCTCTAGTACTATGTAGCGACTATGGTAGTGGGAGGTTGGGAAAATAGGAGCTATAAGTAACGGATACTATGGCAGTGGCTATAGTAGTGGCTCTAGACCTATGATAGTGACTATGGTAGTGGGCGGTTGGGAACATTGTGGCTATAAGTAACGGATACTATGGCAGTGGCTATAGTAGTAGCTCTAGTACTATGATAGTAGCTACGGTAGTAGGAGGTTGAAAACATGATGGCTTTAAGTAACAGATACTATGGCAGTGGCTATAGTAGTGGCTCTAGTACTATGTAGCGGCTATGGTAGTGGGAGGTTGGGAAAATAGGAGCTATAAGTAACGGATACTATGGCAGTGGCTATAGTAGTGGCTCTAGTACTATGATAGTAGCTACGGTAGTGGGAGGTTGAAAACATTATGGCTTTAAGTAACAGATACTATGTCAGTGGCTATAGTAGTGGCTCTAGTACTATGATAGTGGCTATGGTAGTGAGAGATTGAAAACATTGTGGCTATAAGTAACAGATACTATGGCAGTGGCTATAGTAGTGGCTCTAGTACTATGATAGTGGCTATGGTAGTGGGAGGTTGAAAACAATGTGGCTATAAGTAACAGATACTATGGCAGTGGCTATAGTAGTGGCTCTAGTACTATGATAGTGCTATTGTAGTGGGAGGTTGAAAACATTGTGGCTATAAGTAACACATACTATGGCAGTGGCTATGGTAGTGGCTCTAGTACTATGATAGTGCTATTGTAGTGGGAGGTTGAAAACCTTGTGGCTATAAGTAACAGATACTATGGCAGTGGCTATAGTAGTGGCTCTAGTACTATGATAGTGCTATTGTAGTGGGAGGTTGAAAACATTGTGGCTATAAGTAACAGATACTATGGCAGTGGCTATAGTAGTGGCTCTAGTACTATGATAGTGCTATTGTAGTGGGAGGTTGAAAACATTGTGGCTATAAGTAACAGATACTATGGCAGTGGCTATAGTAGTGGCTCTAGTACTATGATAGTGATATAGTAGTGGGAGGTTGAAAAGATTGTGGCTATAAGTAACAGATACTATGGCAGTGCCTATAGTAGTGGCTCTAACACTATGATAGCTCTATGGTAGTGGGAGATTGTTAAAATTATGGCTATAAGTAACGGATACTACGGCAGTGGCTATAGTAGTGGCTATAGTACTATGATAGGGGCTATGATAGTTTGAGGTTGGGAAAATAGGGGCTATAAGTAACAAATACTATGGCAGTGGCTATAGTACTATGATAGTGGCTATGGTAGTGGGAGGTTGGGAAAATAGGGGCTATAAGTAACGGATACTATGGCAGTGGCTATAGTAGTGGCTATAGTACTAAGATAGTGTCTATTGTAGGGGGGAATTAGGAAAATAGGGTCTATAAGTAACGGATACTATGGCAGTGGCTATAGTACTCTGATAGTGGCTATTATAGGGGGGTTAGGAAAATATGGTCTATAAGTAACGGATACTATGGCAATGGCTGTATTACTAAGATAGTGTCTATTGTAGGGGAGGGGGTTAGTAAAATATGGTCTATAAGTCACGGATACTATGGCAGTGGCTATAGTAGTGGCTGTAGTACTATGATAGTAGCTATTGTAGGGGAGATTAGGAAAATAGGGTCTATAAGTAACGGATACTACGGCAGTGGCTATAGTAGTGGCTATTGTACTAAGATAGTGGCTATTTTAGGAAGGATTAGGAAAATAGGGTCTATAAGTAACGGATACTATAGCAGTGGCTATAGTACTGCGATAGTGGCTATCGCAGGGGCTTATTAAAATAGTGTCTATAAGTAACGGATACTATGGCAGTGGCTATAGTACTATGATAATGGTTTTCATAGTGGGGGGTTAAGAAAATAGTGGCTATAACTAACGGATACTATGGCAGTGGCTATAGTACTACGATAGTGGCTATAAGTAACGGATACTATGGCAGTGGCTATAGTACTACGATAGTGGCTATAAGTAACGGATACTATGGCAGTGGCTATATTACTACGATAGTGGCTATAAGTAACGGATACTATGGCAGTGGCTATAGTACTACGATAGTGGCTATAAGTAACGGATACTATGGCAGTGGCTATAGTACTACGATAGTGGCTATCGCAGGGGGCTTATTAAAATAGTGTCTATAAGTAACGGATTCTATGGCAGTGGCCATAGTACTATGATTATGGCTTTTGTATTGGCGGGTTAAGAAAATAGTGGCTATAAGTAACGGATACTATGGCAGTGGCTATAGTAGTGGCTATAGTACTACGATAGTGACTATCGCAGGGGGATTAGGAAAATATGGTCTATAAGTAACGGATACTATGGCAGTGGCTATAGTAGTGGCTATAGTACTACGATAGTGACTATGGCAGGGGGATTAGGAAAATATGGTCTATAAGTAACGGATACTATGGCAGTGGCTATAGTACTACGATAGTGACTATGGCAGGGGGATTAGGAAAATATGGTCTATAAGTAACGGATACTATGGCAGTGGATATAGTAGTGGCTATAGTACTACGATATTGACTATGGCAGGGGGATTAGGAAAATATGGTCTATAAGTAACGGATACTATGGCAGTGGCTATAGTAGTAGCTATAGTACTACGATAGTGACTATGGCAGGGGGATTAGGAAAATATGGTCTATAAGTAACGGATACTATGGCAGTGGCTATAGTTGTGGCTCTAGTACTATGATAGTGGCTATGGTAGTGGGAGGTTGAAAACATTGTGGCTATAAGTAACAGATACTATGGCAGTGGCTAAAGTAGTGGCTCTAGTACTATGATAGTGGCTATGGTAGTGGGAGGTTGAAAACCATGTGGCTATAAGTAACAGATACTATGGCAGCGGCTATAGTAGTGGCTCTAGTACTATGATAGTGCTATGTTATTGGGAGGTTGAAAACATTGTGGCTATAAGTAACAGATACTATGGCAGTGGCTATAGTAGTGGCTCTAGTACTGTGATAGTGATATAGTAGAGGGAGGTTGAAAACATTGTGACTATAAGTAACAAATACTATGGCAGTGACTATAGTAGTGGCTCTAGTACTATGATAGTTGCTATGGTAGTGGGAGATTGGGAAAATGGGGGCTATAAGTAACGGATACTATCGCAGTGGCTATAGTAGTGGCTCTAGTACTATAATAGTGATATAGTAGTGGGAGGTTGAAAACATTGTGGCTATCAGTAACAGATACTATGGCAGTGGCTATAGTATTATGATAGTGGCTATGGTAGTGGGAGGTTTGGAAAATTGTGGCTATAAGGAACGGATACTATGGCAGTGGCTATTGTAGTGGCTGTAGTACTATGATAGTGGCTATGATAGTGGGAGGTTTGGAAAATAGGGGCTATAAGCAACGGATACTATGGCAGTGGCTATAGTAGTGGCTCTAGTACTATGATAGTGGCTATGGTAGTGGAAGGTTGGAAAATTGTGGCTATAAGGAACGGATACTATGGCAGTGGCTATTGTAGTGGCTGTAGTACTATGATAGTGGCTATGATAGTGGGAGGTTTGGAAAATAGGGGCTATAAGCAACGGATACTATGGCAGTGGCTATAGTAGTGGCTCTAGTACTATGATAGTGGCTATGGTAGTGGAAGGTTGGGAAAATTGTGGCTATAAGGAACGGATACAATGGCAGTGGCTATTGTAGTGGCTGTAGTACTATGATAGTGGCTATGATAGTGGGAGGTTTGGAAAATAGGGGCTATAAGCAACGGATACTATGGCAGTGGCTATAGTAGTGGCTCTAGTACTATGATAGTAGCTATGGTAGTGGAAGGTTGGGAAAATTGTGGCTATAAGGAACGGATACTATGGCAGTGGCTATTGTAGTGGCTGTAGTACTATGATAGTGGCTATGATAGTGGGAGGTTTGGAAAATAGGGGCTATAAGTAACGGATACTATGGCAGTGGCTATAGTAGTGGCTCTAGTACTATGATAGTGGCTATGGTAGTGGAAGGTTGGGAAAATTGTGGCTATAAGGAACGGATACTATGGCAGTGGCTATTGTAGTGGCTGTAGTACTATGATAGTGGCTATGATAGTGGGAGGTTTGGAAAATAGGGGCTATAAGCAACGGATACTATGGCAGTGGCTATAGTAGTGGCTCTAGTACTATGATAGTGGCTATGGTAGTGGAAGGTTGGGAAAATTGTGGCTATAAGGAACGGATACTATGGCAGTGGCTATTGTAGTGGCTGTAGTACTATGATAGTGGCTGTGATAGTGGGAGGTTTTGAAAATTGTAGCTATAAGTAACGGATACTATGGCAATGACTATAGTACTAATCTAATGTCTAATGTAGGGGAGGGGGTTAGGAAAATATGGTCGATAATTAACGGGTACTATGGCAGTGGCTATAGTACTATGATAGTGGATATAGTAGGTTAGGTTGTTAGGAAAATATGGTCTATAAGTAACGGATACTATGGCAGTGGCTGTATTACTAAGATAGTGTCTATTGTAGGGGAGGGGGTTAAAAAAAATAAGGTCTATAATTAACGGATACTATGGCAGTGGCTGTATTACTAAGATAGTGTCTATTGTAGGGGAGGGGGTTAAAAAAAATAAGGTCTATAAGTAACGGATACTATGGCAGTGGCTGTATTACTAAGATAGTGTCTATTGTAGGGAAGGGGGTTAAAAAAAAAAAGGTCTATAAGTAACGGATACTATGACAGTGGCTGTATTACTAAGATAGTGTCTATTGTAGGGAAGGGGGTATAGGAAAATATGGTCTATAAGTAACGGATACTATGGCAGTGGCTGTATTACTAAGATAGTGTCTATTTTAAGGGAGGGGGTTAAAAAAAATAAGGTCTATAAGTAACGGATACTATGGCAGTGGCTGTATTACTAAGATAGTGTCTATTGTAGGGGAGGGGGTTAAAAAACAATAAGGTCTATAAGTAACGGATACTATGGCAGTGGCTGTATTACTAAGATAGTGTCTATTGTAGGGGAGGGGGTTAAAAAAAATAGGGTCTATAAGTAACGGATACTATGGCAGTGGCTGTATTACTAAGATAGTGTCTATTGTAGGGGAGGGGGTTAAAAAAAAAAGGTCTATAAGTAACGGATACTATGTCAGTGGCTGTATTACTAAGATAGTGTCTATTGTAGGGGAGGGGGTTAAAAAAAATAAGGTCTATAAGTAACGGATACTATGGCAGTGGATGTATTACTAAGATAGTGTCTATTGTAGGGGAGGGGGTTAAAAAAAATAAGGTCTATAAGTAACGGATACTATGGCAGTGGATGTATTACTAAGATAGTGTCTATTGTAGGGGAGGGGGTTAAAAAAATAGGGTCTATAAGTAACGGGTACTATGGCAGTGGCTGTATTACTAAGATAGTGTCTATTGTAGGGGAGGGGGTTAAAAAAAATAGGGTCTATAAGTAACGGATATTATGGCAGTGGCTATAGTAGTGGCTATAGTACTATGATAGTGGCTATTGTAAGAGGGATTAGGAAAAAAGGGTCTATAAGTAACGGATACTATGACAGTGGCTATAGTAGTGGCTATTGTACTATGATAGTAGCTATTGTAGGGGGGATTAGGAAAATAGGGTCTATAAGTAACAGATACTATGGCAGTGGCTATAGTAGTGGCTGTAGTACTATGATAGTAGCTATTGTAGGGGGGATTAGGAAAATAGGGTCTATAAGTAACGGATACTATGGCAGTGGCTATAGTAGTGGCTATAGTACTATGATAGTGGCTATTGTAAGAGGGATTAGGAACAAAGGGTCTATAAGTAACGGATACTATGGCAGTGGCTATAGTAGTGGCTATAATACTATGATAGTGGCTATTGTAAGAGGGATTAGGAAAAAAGGGTCTATAAGTAACGGATACTATGGTAGTGGCTATAGTAGTGGCTATAGTACTAAGATAGTGTCTATTGTAGGGGGGATTAGGAAAATAGGGTCTATAAGTAACGGATACTATGGTAGTGGCTATAGTAGTGGCTATAGTACTAAGATAGTGTCTATTGTAGGGGGGAATTAGGAAAATAGGGTCTATAAGTAACGGATACTATGGCAGTGGCTATAGTACTCTGATAGTGGCTATTATAGGGGGGTTAAGAAAATATGGTCTATAAGTAACGGATACTATGGCAATGGCTGTATTACTAAGATAGTGTCTATTGTAGGGGAGGGGGTTAGTAAAATATGGTCTATAAGTCACGGATACTATGGCAGTGGCTATAGTAGTCGCTGTAGTACTATGATAGTAGCTATTGTAGGGGAGATTAGGAAAATAGGGTCTATAAGTAACGGATACTACGGCAGTGGCTATAGTAGTGGCTATTGTACTAAGATAGTGTCTATTTTAGGGAGGATTAGGAAAATAGGGTCTATAAGTAACGGATACTATAGCAGTGGCTATAGTACTGCGATAGTGGCTATCGCAGGGGCTTATTAAAATAGTGTCTATAAGTAACGGATACTATGGCAGAGGCTATAGTACTATGATAATGGTTTTCATAGTGGGGGGTTAAGAAAATAGTGGCTATAAGTAACGGATACTATGGCAGTGGCTATAGTACTACGATAGTGGCTATAAGTAACGGATACTATGGCAGTGGCTATAGTACTACGATAGTGGCTATAAGTAGCGGATACTATGGCAGTGGCTATATTACTACGATAGTGGCTATAAGTAACGGATACTATGGCAGTGGCTATAGTACTACGATAGTGGCTATAAGTAACGGATACTATGGCAGTGGCTATAGTACTACGATAGTGGCTATCGCAGGGGGCTTATTAAAATAGTGTCTATAAGTAACGGATTCTATGGCAGTGGCCATAGTACTATGATTATGGCTTTTGTATTGGCGGGTTAAGAAAATAGGGGCTATAAGTAACGGATACTATGGCAGTGGCTATAGTAGTGGCTATAGTACTACGATAGTGACTATCGCAGGGGGATTAGGAAAATATGGTATATAAGTAACGGATACTATGGCAGTGGCTACAGTAGTGGCTATAGTACTACGATAGTGACTATGGCAGGGGGATTAGGAAAATATGGTCTATAAGTAACGGATACTATGGCAGTGGCTATAGTACTACGATAGTGACTATGGCAGGGGGATTAGGAAAATATGGTCTATAAGTAACGGATACTATGGCAGTGGCTATAGTAGTGGCTATAGTACTGCGATAGTGACTATGGCAGGGGGATTAGGAAAATATGGTCTATAAGTAACGGATACTATGGCAGTGGCTATAGTACTATGATAGTGGCTATGGTAGTGGGAGGTTGAAAACAATATGGCTTTAAGCAACGGATACTATGGCAGTGGCTATAGTAGTGGCTCTAGTACTATGATAGTGGCTATGGTAGTGGAAGGTTGGGAAAATTGTGGCTATAAGGAACGGATACTATGGCAGTGGCTATTGTAGTGGCTGTAGTACTATGATAGTGGCTATGATAGTGGGAGGTTTGGAAAATAGGGGCTATAAGCAACGGATACTATGGCAGTGGCTATAGTAGTGGCTCTAGTACTATGATAGTGGCTATGGTAGTGGAAGGTTGGGAAAATTGTGGCTATAAGGAACGGATACTATGGCAGTGGCTATTGTAGTGGCTGTAGTACTATGATAGTGGCTATGATAGTGGGAGGTTTGGAAAATAGGGGATATAAGTAACGGATACTATGGCAGTGGCTATAGTAGTGGCTCTAGTACTATGATAGTCGCTATGGTAGTGGAAGGTTGGGAAAATTGTGGCTATAAGGAACGGATACTATGGCAGTGGCTATTGTAGTGGCTGTAGTACTATGATAGTGGCTATGATAGTGGGAGGTTTTGAAAATTGTAGCTATAAGTAACGGATACTATGGCAATGACTATAGTACTAATCTAATGTCTAATGTAGGGGAGGGGGTTAGGAAAATATGGTCGATAATTAACGGGTACTATGGCAGTGGCTATAGTACTATGATAGTGGATATAGTAGGTTAGGTTGTTAGGAAAATATGGTCTATAAGTAACGGATACTATGGCAGTGGCTGTATTACTAAGATAGTGTCTATTGTAGGGGAGGGGGTTAAAAAAAATAAGGTCTATAAGTAACGGATACTATGGCAGTGGCTGTATTACTAAGATAGTGTCTATTGTAGGGGAGGGGGTTAAAAAAAATAAGGTCTATAAGTAACGGATACTATGGCAGTGGCTGTATTACTAAGATAGTGTCTATTGTAGGGGAGGGGGTTAAAAAAAATAAGGTCTATAAGTAACGGATACTATGGCAGTGGCTGTATTACTAAGATAGTGTCTATTGTAGGGAAGGGGGTTAAAAAAAATAAGGTCTATAAGTAACGGATACTATGGCAGTGGATGTATTACTAAGATAGTGTCTATTGTAGGGGAGGGGGTTAAAAAAAATAAGGTCTATAAGTAACGGATACTATGGCAGTGGATGTATTACTAAGATAGTGTCTATTGTAGGGGAGGGGTTTAAAAAAAATAGGGTCTATAAGTAACGGATACTATGGCAGTGGCTGTATTACTAAGATAGTGTCTATTGTAGGGGAGGGGGTAAAAAAAAATAGGGTCTATAAGTAACGGATACTATGGCAGTGGCTATAGTAGTGGCTATAGTACTATGATAGTGGCTATTGTAAGAGGGATTAGGAAAAAAGGGTCTATAAGTAACGGATACTATGGCAGTGGCTATAGTAGTGGCTATTGTACTATGATAGTAGCTATTGTAGGGGGATTAGGAAAATAGGGTCTATAAGTAACAGATACTATGGCAGTGGCTATAGTAGTGGCTGTAGTACTATGATAGTAGCTATTGTAGGGGGGATTAGGAAAATAGGGTCTATAAGTAACGGATACTATGGCAGTGGCTATAGTAGTGGCTATAGTACTATGATAGTGGCTATTGTAAGAGGGATTAGGAAAAAAGGGTCTATAAGTAACGGATACTATGGTAGTGGCTATAGTAGTGGCTATAGTACTAAGATAGTGTCTATTGTAGGAGGGATTAGGAAAATAGGGTCTATAAGTAACGGATACTATGGTAGTGGCTATAGTAGTGGCTATAGTACTAAGATAGTGTCTATTGTAGGGGGGAATTAGGAAAATAGGGTCTATAAGTAACGGATACTATGGCAGTGGCTATAGTACTCTGATAGTGGCTATTATAGGGGGGTTAGGAAAATATGGTCTATAAGTAACGGATACTATGGCAATGGCTGTATTACTAAGATAGTGTCTATTGTAGGGGAGGGGGTTAAAAAAAATAAGGTCTATAAGTAACGGATACTATGGCAGTGGATGTATTACTAAGATAGTGTCTATTGTAGGGGAGGGGGTTAAAAAAATAGGGTCTATAAGTAACGGGTACTATGGCAGTGGCTGTATTACTAAGATAGTGTCTATTGTAGGGGAGGGGGTTAAAAAAAATAGGGTCTATAAGTAACGGATATTATGGCAGTGGCTATAGTAGTGGCTATAGTACTATGATAGTGGCTATTGTAAGAGGGATTAGGAAAAAAGGGTCTATAAGTAACGGATACTATGGCAGTGGCTATAGTAGTGGCTATTGTACTATGATAGTAGCTATTGTAGGGGGGATTAGGAAAATAGGGTCTATAAGTAACAGATACTATGGCAGTGGCTATAGTAGTGGCTGTAGTACTATGATAGTAGCTATTGTAGGGGGGATTAGGAAAATAGGGTCTATAAGTAACGGATACTATGGCAGTGGCTATAGTAGTGGCTATAGTACTATGATAGTGGCTATTGTAAGAGGGATTAGGAACAAAGGGTCTATAAGTAACGGATACTATGGCAGTGGCTATAGTAGTGGCTATAATACTATGATAGTGGCTATTGTAAGAGGGATTAGGAAAAAAGGGTCTATAAGTAACGGATACTATGGTAGTGGCTATAGTAGTGGCTATAGTACTAAGATAGTGTCTATTGTAGGGGGGATTAGGAAAATAGGGTCTATAAGTAACGGATACTATGGTAGTGGCTATAGTAGTGGCTATAGTACTAAGATAGTGTCTATTGCAGGGGGGAATTAGGAAAATAGGGTCTATAAGTAACGGATACTATGGCAGTGGCTATAGTACTCTGATAGTGGCTATTATAGGGGGGTTAAGAAAATATGGTCTATAAGTAACGGATACTATGGCAATGGCTGTATTACTAAGATAGTGTCTATTGTAGGGGAGGGGGTTAGTAAAATATGGTCTATAAGTCACGGATACTATGGCAGTGGCTATAGTAGTCGCTGTAGTACTATGATAGTAGCTATTGTAGGGGAGATTAGGAAAATAGGGTCTATAAGTAACGGATACTACGGCAGTGGCTATAGTAGTGGCTATTGTACTAAGATAGTGTCTATTTTAGGGAGGATTAGGAAAATAGGGTCTATAAGTAACGTATACTATAGCAGTGGCTATAGTACTGCGATAGTGGCTATCGCAGGGGCTTATTAAAATAGTGTCTATAAGTAACGGATACTATGGCAGAGGCTATAGTACTATGATAATGGTTTTCATAGTGGGGGGTTAAGAAAATAGTGGCTATAAGTAACGGATACTATGGCAGTGGCTATAGTACTACGATAGTGGCTATAAGTAACGGATACTATGGCAGTGGCTATAGTACTACGATAGTGGCTATAAGTAGCGGATACTATGGCAGTGGCTATATTACTACGATAGTGGCTATAAGTAACGGATACTATGGCAGTGGCTATAGTACTACGATAGTGGCTATAAGTAACGGATACTATGGCAGTGGCTATAGTACTACGATAGTGGCTATCGCAGGGGGCTTATTAAAATAGTGTCTATAAGTAACGGATTCTATGGCAGTGGCCATAGTACTATGATTATGGCTTTTGTATTGGCGGGTTAAGAAAATAGTGGCTATAAGTAACGGATACTATGGCAGTGGCTATAATAGTGGCTATAGTACTACGATAGTGACTATCGCAGGGGGATTAGGAAAATATGGTATATAAGTAACGGATACTATGGCAGTGGCTATAGTAGTGGCTATAGTACTACGATAGTGACTATGGCAGGGGGATTAGGAAAATATGGTCTATAAGTAACGGATACTATGGCAGTGGCTATAGTACTACGATAGTGACTATGGCAGGGGGATTAGGAAAATATGGTCTATAAGTAACGGATACTATGGCAGTGGCTATAGTAGTGGCTATAGTACTACGATAGTGACTATGGCAGGGGGATTAGGAAAATATGGTCTATAAGTAACGGATACTATGGCAGTGGCTATAGTACTATGATAGTGGCTATGGTAGTGGGAGGTTGAAAACAATATGGCTTTAAGCAACGGATACTATGGCAGTGGCTATAGTAGTGGCTCTAGTACTATGATAGTGGCTATGGTATTGGAAGGTTGGAAAATTGTGGCTATAAGGAACGGATACTATGGCAGTGGCTATTGTAGTGGCTGTAGTACTAGATAGTGGCTATGATAGTGGGAGGTTTGGAAAATAGGGGCTATAAGCAACGGATACTATGGCAGTGGCTATAGTAGTGGCTCTAGTACTATGATAGTGGCTATGGTAGTGGAAGGTTGGGAAAATTGTGGCTATAAGGAACGGATACTATGGCAGTGGCTATTGTAGTGGCTGTAGTACTATGATAGTGGCTATGATAGTGGGAGGTTTGGAAAATAGGGGCTATAAGCAACGGATACTATGGCAGCGGCTATAGTAGTGGCTCTAGTACTATGATAGTGGCTATGGTAGTGGAAGGTTGGGAAAATTGTGGCTATAAGGAACGGATACTATGGCAGTGGCTATTGTAGTGGCTGTAGTACTATGATAGTGGCTATGATAGTGGGAGGTTTGGAAAATAGGGGATATAAGTAACGGATACTATGGCAGTGGCTATAGTAGTGGCTCTAGTACTATGATAGTGGCTATGGTAGTGGAAGGTTGGGAAAATTGTGGCTATAAGGAACGGATACTATGGCAGTGGCTATTGTAGTGGCTGTAGTACTATGATAGTGGCTATGATAGTGGGAGGTTTTGAAAATTGTAGCTATAAGTAACGGATACTATGGCAATGACTATAGTACTAATCTAATGTCTAATGTAGGGGAGGGGGTTAGGAAAATATGGTCGATAATTAACGGGTACTATGGCAGTGGCTATAGTACTATGATAGTGGATATAGTAGGTTAGGTTGTTAGGAAAATATGGTCTATAAGTAACGGATACTATGGCAGTGAATGTATTACTAAGATAGTGTCTATTGTAGGGGAGGGGGTTAAAAAAAATAAGGTCTATAAGTAACGGATACTATGGCAGTGGCTGTATTACTAAGATAGTGTCTATTGTAGAGAAGGGGGTTAAAAAAAATAAGGTCTATAAGTAACGGATACTATGGCAGTGGCTGTATTACTAAGATAGTGTCTATTGTAGGGGAGGGGGTTAAAAAAAATAAGGTCTATAAGTAACGGATACTATGGCAGTGGCTGTATTACTAAGATAGTGTCTATTGTACGGAAGGGGGTTAAAAAAAATAAGGTCTATAAGTAACGGATACTATGGCAGTGGATGTATTACTAAGATAGTGTCTATTGTAGGGGAGGGGGTTAAAAAAAATAAGGTCTATAAGTAACGGATACTATGGCAGTGGATGTATTACTAAGATAGTGTCTATTGTAGGGGAGGGGTTTAAAAAAAATAGGGTCTATAAGTAACGGATACTATGGCAGTGGCTGTATTACTAAGATAGTGTCTATTGTAGGGGAGGGGGTAAAAAAAAATAGGGTCTATAAGTAACGGATACTATGGCAGTGGCTATAGTAGTGGCTATAGTACTATGATAGTGGCTATTGTAAGAGGGATTAGGAAAAAAGGGTCTATAAGTAACGGATACTATGGCAGTGGCTATAGTAGTGGCTATTGTACTATGATAGTAGCTATTGTAGGGGGGATTAGGAAAATAGGGTCTATAAGTAACAGATACTATGGCAGTGGCTATAGTAGTGGCTGTAGTACTATGATAGTAGCTATTGTAGGGGGGATTAGGAAAATAGGGTCTATAAGTAACGGATACTATGGCAGTGGCTATAGTAGTGGCTATAGTACTATGATAGTGGCTATTGTAAGAGGGATTAGGAACAAAGGGTCTATAAGTAACGTATACTATGGCAGTGGCTATAGTAGTGGCTATAGTACTATGATAGTGGCTATTGTAAGAGGGATTAGGAAAAAAGGGTCTATAAGTAACGGATACTATGGTAGTGGCTATAGTAGTGGCTATAGTACTAAGATAGTGTCTATTGTAGGGGGGATTAGGAAAATAATGTCTATAAGTAACGGATACTATGGTAGTGGCTATAGTAGTGGCTATAGTACTAAGATAGTGTCTATTGTAGGGGGGAATTAGGAAAATAGGGTCTATAAGTAACGGATACTATGGCAGTGGCTATAGTACTCTGATAGTGGCTATTATAGGGGGGTTAGGAAAATATGGTCTATAAGTAACGGATACTATGGCAATGGCTGTATTACTAAGATAGTGTCTATTGTAGGGGAGGGGGTTAGTAAAATATGGTCTATAAGTCACGGATACTATGGCAGTGGCTATAGTAGTGGCTGTAGTACTATGATAGTAGCTATTGTAGGGGAGAATAGGAAAATAGGGTCTATAAGTAACGGATACTACGGCAGTGGCTATAGTAGTGGCTATTGTACTAAGATAGTGTCTATTTTAGGGAGGATTAGGAAAATAGGGTCTATAAGTAACGGATACTATAGCAGTGGCTATAGTACTGCGATAGTGGCTATCGCAGGGGCTTATTAAAATAGTGTCTATAAGTAACGGATACTATGGCAGTGTCTATAGTACTATGATAATGGTTTTCATAGTGGGGGGTTAAGAAAATAGTGGCTATAAGTAACGGATACTATGGCAGTGGCTATAGTACTACGATAGTGGCTATAAGTAACGGATACTATGGCAGTGGCTATAGTAGTGGCTATAGTACTACGATAGTGACTATCGCAGGGGGATTAGGAAAATATGGTATATAAGTAACGGATACTATGGCAGTGGCTATAGTAGTGGCTATAGTACTACGATAGTGACTATGGCAGGGGGATTAGGAAAATATGGTCTATAAGTAACGGATACTATGGCAGTGGCTATAGTACTACGATAGTGACTATGGCAGGGGGATTAGGAAAATATGGTTTATAAGTAACGGATACTATGGCAGTGGCTATAGTACTACGATAGTGACTATGGCAGGGGGATTAGGAAAATATGGTCTATAAGTAACGGATACTATGGCAGTGGCTATAGTAGTGGCTATAGTACTACGATAGTGACTATGGCAGGGGGATTAGGAAAATATGGTCTATAAGTAACGGATACTATGGCAGTGGCTATAGTACTATGATAGTGGCTATGGTAGTGGGAGGTTGAAGACATTATGGCTTTAAGTAACAGATACTATGGCAGTGGCTATAGTTGTGGCTCTAGTACTATGATAGTGGCTATGGTAGTGGGAGGTTGAAAACATTGTGGCTATAAGTAACAGATACTATGGCAGTGGCTATAGTAGTGGCTCTAGTACTATGATAGTGGCTATGGTAGTGGGAGGTTGAAAACCATGTGGCTATAAGTAACAGATACTATGGCAGTGGCTATAGTAGTGGCTCTAGTACTATGATAGTGCTATGGTATTGGGAGGTTGAAAACATTGTGGCTATAAGTAACAGATACTATGGCAGTGGCTATAGTAGTGGCTCTAGTACTATGATAGTGATATAGTAGAGGGAGGTTGAAAACATTGTGACTATAAGTAACAAATACTATGGCAGTGACTATAGTAGTGGCTCTAGTACTATAATAGTGATATAGTAGTGGGAGGTTGAAAACATTGTGGCTATCAGTAACAGATACTATGGCAGTGGCTATAGTATTATGATAGTGGCTATGGTAGTGGGAGGTTGGGAAAATTGTGGCTATAAGGAACGGATACTATGGCAGTGGCTATTGTAGTGGCTGTAGTACTATGATAGTGGCTATGATAGTGGGAGGTTTGGAAAATAGGGGCTATAAGCAACGGATACTATGGCAGTGGCTATAGTAGTGGCTCTAGTACTATGATAGTGGCTATGGTAGTGGAAGGTTGGGAAAATTGTGGCTATAAGGAACGGATACTATGGCAGTGGCTATTGTAGTGGCTGTAGTACTATGATAGTGGCTATGATAGTGGGAGGTTTGGAAAATAGGGGCTATAAGCAACGGATACTATGGCAGTGGCTATAGTAGTGGCTCTAGTACTATGATAGTGGCTATGGTAGTGGAAGGTTGGGAAAATTGTGGCTATAAGGAACGGATACTATGGCAGTGGCTATTGTAGTGGCTGTAGTACTATGATAGCGGCTATGATAGTTCGAGGTTTGGAAAATAGGGGCTATAAGTAACGGATACTATGGCAGTGGCTATAGTAGTGGCTCTAGTACTATGATAGTGGCTATGGTAGTGGAAGGTTGGGAAAATTGTGGCTATAAGGAACGGATACTATGGCAGTGGCTATTGTAGTGGCTGTAGTACTATGATAGTGGCTATGATAGTGGGAGGTTTGGAAAATAGGGGCTATAAGCAACGGATACTATGGCAGTGGCTATAGTAGTGGCTCTAGTACTATGATAGTGGCTATGGTAGTGGAAGGTTGGGAAAATTGTGGCTATAAGGAACGGATACTATGGCAGTGGCTATTGTAGTGGCTGTAGTACTATGATAGTGGCTATGATAGTGGGAGGTTTTGAAAATTGTAGCTATAAGTAACGGATACTATGGCAATGACTATAGTACTAATCTAATGTCTAATGTAGGGGAGGGGGTTAGGAAAATATGGTCGATAATTAACGGGTACTATGGCAGTGGCTATAGTACTATGATAGTGGATATAGTAGGTTATTTTGTTAGGAAAATATGGTCTATAAGTAACGGATACTATTGTTAGTGGCTGTATTACTAAGATAGTGTCTATTGTAGGGGAGGGGGTTAAAAAAAATAAGGTCTATAAGTAACGGATACTATGGCAGTGGCTGTATTACTAACATAGTGTCTATTGTAGGGGAGGGGGTTAAAAAAAATAAGGTCTATAAGTAACGGATACTATGGCAGTGGCTGTATTACTAAGATAGTGTCTATTGTAGGGAAGGGGGTTAAAAAAAATAAGGTCTATAAGTAACGGATACTATGACAGTGGCTGTATTACTAAGATAGTGTCTATTGTAGGGGAGGGGGTATAGGAAAATATGGTCTATAAGTAACGGATACTATGGCAGTGGCTGTATTACTAAGATAGTGTCTATTTTAGGGGAGGGGGTTAAAAAAAATAAGGTCTATAAGTAACGGATACTATGGCAGTGGCTGTATTACTAAGATAGTGTCTATTGTAGGGGAGGGGGTTAAAAAAAATAAGGTCTATAAGTAACGGATACTATGGCAGTGGCTGTATTACTAAGATAGTGTCTATTGTAGGGGAGGGGATTAAAAAAAAAGGTCTATAAGTAACGGATACTATGGCAGTGGCTGTATTACTAAGATAGTGTCTATTGTAGGGGAGGGGGTTAAAAAAAATAAGGTCTATAAGTAAAGGATACTATGGCAGTGGATGTATTACTAAGATAGTGTCTATTGTAGGGGAGGGGGTTAAAAAAAATAAGGTCTATAAGTAACGGATACTATGGCAGTGGATGTATTACTAAGATAGTGTCTATTGTAGGGGAGGGGGTTAAAAAAAATAGGGTCTATAAGTAACGGATACTATGGCAGTGGCTATAGTAGTGGCTGTAGTACTATGATAGGAGCTATTGTAGTGGAGATTAGGAAAATAGGGTCTATAAGTAACGGATACTACGGCAGTGGCTATAGTAGTGGCTATTGTACTAAGATAGTGTCTATTTTAGGGAGGATTAGGAAAATAGGGTCTATAAGTAACGGATACTATAGCAGTGGCTATAGTACTGCGATAGTGGCTATCGCAGGGGCTTATTAAAATAGTGTCTATAAGTAACGGATACTATGGCAGTGGCTATAGTACTATGATAATGGTTTTCATAGTGGGGGGTTAAGAAAATAGTGGCTATAAGTAACGGATACTATGGCAGTGGCTATAGTACTACGATAGTGGCTATAAGTAACGGATACTATGGCAGTGGCTATAGTACTACGATAGTGGCTATAAGTAACGGATACTATGGCAGTGGCTATATTACTACGATAGTGGCTATAAGTAACGGATACTATGGCAGTGGCTATAGTACTACGATAGTGGCTATAAGTAACGTATACTATGGCAGTAACTATAGTACTACGATAGTGGCTATCGCAGGGGGCTTATTAAAATAGTGTCTATAAGTAACGGATTCTATGGCAGTGGCCATAGTACTATGATTATGGCTTTTGTATTGGCGGGTTAAGAAAATAGTGGCTATAAGTAACGGATACTATGGCAGTGGCTATAGTAGTGGCTATAGTACTACGATAGTGACTATCGCAGGGGGATTAGGAAAATATGGTATATAAGTAACGGATACTATGGCAGTGGCTATAGTAGTGGCTATAGTACTACGATAGTGACTATGGCAGGGGGATTAGGAAAATATGGTCTATAAGTAACGGATACTATGGCAGTGGCTATAGTACTACGATAGTGACTATGGCAGGGGGATTAGGAAAATATGGTCTATAAGTAACGGATACTAAGGCAGTGGCTATAGTAGTGGCTATAGTACTACGATATTGACTATGGCAGGCGGATTAGGAAAATATGGTCTATAAGTAACGGATACTATGGCAGTGGCTATAGTAGTGGCTATAGTACTACGATAGTGACTATGGCAGGGGGATTAGGAAAATATGGTCTATAAGTAACGGATACTATGGCAGTGGCTATAGTACTATGATAGTGGCTATGGTAGTGGGAGGTTGAAAACATTATGGCTTTAAGTAACAGATACTATGGCAGTGGCTATAGTTGTGGCTCTAGTACTATGATAGTGGCTATGGTAGTGGGAGGTTGAAAACATTGTGGCTATAAGTAACAGATACTATGGCAGTGGCTATAGTAGTGGCTCTAGTACTATGATAGTGGCTATGGTAGTGGGAGGTTGAAAACCATGTGGCTATAAGTAACAGATACTATGGCAGTGGCTATAGTAGTGGCTCTAGTACTATGATAGTGCTATGGTATTGGGAGGTTGAAAACATTGTGGCTATAAGTAACAGATACTATGGCAGTGGCTATAGTAGTGGCTCTAGTACTATGATAGTGATATAGTAGAGGGAGGTTGAAAACATTGTGACTATAAGTAACAAATACTATGGCAGTGACTATAGTAGTGGCTCTAGTACTATGATAGTTGCTATGGTAGTGGGAGATTGGGAAAATGGGGGCTATAAGTAACGGATACTATCGCAGTGGCTATAGTAGTGGCTCTAGTACTATAATAGTGATATAGTAGTGGGAGGTTGAAAACATTGTGGCTATCAGTAACAGATACTATGGCAGTGGCTATAGTATTATGATAGTGGCTATGGTAGTGGGAGGTTGGGAAAATTGTGGCTATAAGGAACGGATACTATGGCAGTGGCTATTGTAGTGGCTGTAGTACTATGATAGTGGCTATGATAGTGGGAGGTTTGGAAAATAGGGGCTATAAGCAACGGATACTATGGCAGTGGCTATAGTAGTGGCTCTAGTACTATGATAGTGGCTATGGTAGTGGAAGGTTGGAAAATTGTGGCTATAAGGAACGGATACTATGGCAGTGGCTATTGTAGTGGCTGTAGTACTATGATAGTGGCTATGATAGTGGGAGGTTTGGAAAATAGGGGCTATAAGCAACGGATACTATGGCAGTGGCTATAGTAGTGGCTCTAGTACTATGATAGTGGCTATGGTAGTGGAAGGTTGGGAAAATTGTGGCTATAAGGAACGGATACTATGGCAGTGGCTATTGTAGTGGCTGTAGTACTATGATAGTGGCTATGATAGTGGGAGGTTTGGAAAATAGGGGCTATAAGCAACGGATACTATGGCAGTGGCTATAGTAGTGGCTCTAGTACTATGATAGTGGCTATGGTAGTGGAAGGTTGGGAAAATTGTGGCTATAAGGAACGGATACTATGGCAGTGGCTATTGTAGTGGCTGTAGTACTATGATAGTGGCTATGATAGTGGGAGGTTTGGAAAATAGGGGCTATAAGTAACGGATACTATGGCAGTGGCTATAGTAGTGGCTCTAGTACTATGATAGTGGCTATGGTAGTGGGAGGTTGAAAACATTGTGGCTATAAGTAACAGATACTATGGCAGTGGCTATAGTAGTGGCTCTAGTACTATGATAGTGGCTATGGTAGTGGGAGGTTGAAAACCATGTGGCTATAAGTAACAGATACTATGGCAGTGGCTATAGTAGTGGCTCTAGTACTATGATAGTGCTATGGTATTGGGAGGTTGAAAACATTGTGGCTATAAGTAACAGATACTATGGCAGTGGCTATAGTAGTGGCTCTAGTACTATGATAGTGATATAGTAGAGGGAGGTTGAAAACATTGTGACTATAAGTAACAAATACTATGGCAGTGACTATAGTAGTGGCTCTAGTACTATGATAGTTGCTATGGTAGTGGGAGATTGGGAAAATGGGGGCTATAAGTAACGGATACTATCGCAGTGGCTATAGTAGTGGCTCTAGTACTATAATAGTGATATAGTAGTGGGAGGTTGAAAACATTGTGGCTATCAGTAACAGATACTATGGCAGTGGCTATAGTATTATGATAGTGGCTATGGTAGTGGGAGGTTGGGAAAATTGTGGCTATAAGGAACGGATACTATGGCAGTGGCTATTGTAGTGGCTGTAGTACTATGATAGTGGCTATGATAGTGGGAGGTTTGGAAAATAGGGGCTATAAGCAACGGATACTATGGCAGTGGCTATAGTAGTGGCTCTAGTACTATGATAGTGGCTATGGTAGTGGAAGGTTGGAAAATTGTGGCTATAAGGAACGGATACTATGGCAGTGGCTATTGTAGTGGCTGTAGTACTATGATAGTGGCTATGATAGTGGGAGGTTTGGAAAATAGGGGCTATAAGCAACGGATACTATGGCAGTGGCTATAGTAGTGGCTCTAGTACTATGATAGTGGCTATGGTAGTGGAAGGTTGGGAAAATTGTGGCTATAAGGAACGGATACTATGGCAGTGGCTATTGTAGTGGCTGTAGTACTATGATAGTGGCTATGATAGTGGGAGGTTTGGAAAATAGGGGCTATAAGCAACGGATACTATGGCAGTGGCTATAGTAGTGGCTCTAGTACTATGATAGTGGCTATGGTAGTGGAAGGTTGGGAAAATTGTGGCTATAAGGAACGGATACTATGGCAGTGGCTATTGTAGTGGCTGTAGTACTATGATAGCGGCTATGATAGTGGGAGGTTTGGAAAATAGGGGCTATAAGTAACGGATACTATGGCAGTGGCTATAGTAGTGGCTCTAGTACTATGATAGTGGCTATGGTAGTGGAAGGTTGGGAAAATTGTGGCTATAAGGAACGGATACTATGGCAGTGGCTATTGTAGTGGCTGTAGTACTATGATAGTGGCTATGATAGTGGGAGGTTTGGAAAATAGGGGCTATAAGCAACGGATACTATGGCAGTGGCTATAGTAGTGGCTCTAGTACTATGATAGTGGCTATGGTAGTGGAAGGTTGGGAAAATTGTGGCTATAAGGAACGGATACTATGGCAGTGGCTATTGTAGTGGCTGTAGTACTATGATAGTGGCTATGATAGTGGGAGGTTTTGAAAATTGTAGCTATAAGTAACGGATACTATGGCAATGACTATAGTACTAATCTAATGTCTAATGTAGGGGAGGGGGTTAGGAAAATATGGTCGATAATTAACGGGTACTATGGCAGTGGCTATAGTACTATGATAGTGGATATAGTAGGTTAGGTTGTAAGGAAAATATGGTCTATAAGTAACGGATACTATTGTTAGTGGCTGTATTACTAAGATAGTGTCTATTGTAGGGGAGGGGGTTAAAAAAAATAAGGTCTATAAGTAACGGATACTATGGCAGTGGCTGTATTACTAAGATAGTGTCTATTGTAGGGGAGGGGGTTAAAAAAAATAAGGTCTATAAGTAACGGATACTATGGCAGTGGCTGTATTACTAAGATAGTGTCTATTGTAGGGAAGGGGGTTAAAAAAAATAAGGTCTATAAGTAACGGATACTATGACAGTGGCTGTATTACTAAGATAGTGTCTATTGTAGGGGAGGGGGTATAGGAAAATATGGTCTATAAGTAACGGATACTATGGCAGTGGCTGTATTACTAAGATAGTGTCTATTTTAGGGGAGGGGGTTAAAAAAAATAAGGTCTATAAGTAACGGATACTATGGCAGTGGCTGTATTACTAAGATAGTGTCTATTGTAGGGGAGGGGGTTAAAAAAAATAAGGTCTATAAGTAACGGATACTATGGCAGTGGCTGTATTACTAAGATAGTGTCTATTGTAGGGGAGGGGGTTAAAAAAAATAGGGTCTATAAGTAACGGATACTATGGCAGTGGCTGTATTACTAAGATAGTGTCTATTGTAGGGGAGGGGATTAAAAAAAAAGGTCTATAAGTAACGGATACTATGGCAGTGGCTGTATTACTAAGATAGTGTCTATTGTAGGGGAGGGGGTTAAAAAAAATAAGGTCTATAAGTAAAGGATACTATGGCAGTGGATGTATTACTAAGATAGTGTCTATTGTAGGGGAGGGGGTTAAAAAAAATAAGGTCTATAAGTAACGGATACTATGGCAGTGGATGTATTACTAAGATAGTGTCTATTGTAGGGGAGGGGGTTAAAAAAAATAGGGTCTATAAGTAACGGATACTATGGCAGTGGCTATAGTAGTGGCTGTAGTACTATGATAGGAGCTATTGTAGTGGAGATTAGGAAAATAGGGTCTATAAGTAACGGATACTACGGCAGTGGCTATAGTAGTGGCTATTGTACTAAGATAGTGTCTATTTTAGGGAGGATTAGGAAAATAGGGTCTATAAGTAACGGATACTATAGCAGTGGCTATAGTACTGCGATAGTGGCTATCGCAGGGGCTTATTAAAATAGTGTCTATAAGTAACGGATACTATGGCAGTGGCTATAGTACTATGATAATGGTTTTCATAGTGGGGGGTTAAGAAAATAGTGGCTATAAGTAACGGATACTATGGCAGTGGCTATAGTACTACGATAGTGGCTATAAGTAACGGATACTATGGCAGTGGCTATAGTACTACGATAGTGGCTATAAGTAACGGATACTATGGCAGTGGCTATATTACTACGATAGTGGCTATAAGTAACGGATACTATGGCAGTGGCTATAGTACTACGATAGTGGCTATAAGTAACGTATACTATGGCAGTAACTATAGTACTACGATAGTGGCTATCGCAGGGGGCTTATTAAAATAGTGTCTATAAGTAACGGATTCTATGGCAGTGGCCATAGTACTATGATTATGGCTTTTGTATTGGCGGGTTAAGAAAATAGTGGCTATAAGTAACGGATACTATGGCAGTGGCTATAGTAGTGGCTATAGTACTACGATAGTGACTATCGCAGGGGGATTAGGAAAATATGGTATATAAGTAACGGATACTATGGCAGTGGCTATAGTACTACGATAGTGACTATGGCAGGGGGATTAGGAAAATATGGTCTATAAGTAACGGATACTATGGCAGTGGCTATAGTACTACGATAGTGACTATGGCAGGGGGATTAGGAAAATATGGTCTATAAGTAACGGATACTAAGGCAGTGGCTATAGTAGTGGCTATAGTACTACGATATTGACTATGGCAGGCGGATTAGGAAAATATGGTCTATAAGTAACGGATACTATGGCAGTGGCTATAGTAGTGGCTATAGTACTACGATAGTGACTATGGCAGGGGGATTAGGAAAATATGGTCTATAAGTAACGGATACTATGGCAGTGGCTATAGTACTATGATAGTGGCTATGGTAGTGGGAGGTTGAAAACATTATGGCTTTAAGTAACAGATACTATGGCAGTGGCTATAGTTGTGGCTCTAGTACTATGATAGTGGCTATGGTAGTGGGAGGTTGAAAACATTGTGGCTATAAGTAACAGATACTATGGCAGTGGCTATAGTAGTGGCTCTAGTACTATGATAGTGGCTATGGTAGTGGGAGGTTGAAAACCATGTGGCTATAAGTAACAGATACTATGGCAGTGGCTATAGTAGTGGCTCTAGTACTATGATAGTGCTATGGTATTGGGAGGTTGAAAACATTGTGGCTATAAGTAACAGATACTATGGCAGTGGCTATAGTAGTGGCTCTAGTACTATGATAGTGATATAGTAGAGGGAGGTTGAAAACATTGTGACTATAAGTAACAAATACTATGGCAGTGACTATAGTAGTGGCTCTAGTACTATGATAGTTGCTATGGTAGTGGGAGATTGGGAAAATGGGGGCTATAAGTAACGGATACTATCGCAGTGGCTATAGTAGTGGCTCTAGTACTATAATAGTGATATAGTAGTGGGAGGTTGAAAACATTGTGGCTATCAGTAACAGATACTATGGCAGTGGCTATAGTATTATGATAGTGGCTATGGTAGTGGGAGGTTGGGAAAATTGTGGCTATAAGGAACGGATACTATGGCAGTGGCTATTGTAGTGGCTGTAGTACTATGATAGTGGCTATGATAGTGGGAGGTTTGGAAAATAGGGGCTATAAGCAACGGATACTATGGCAGTGGCTATAGTAGTGGCTCTAGTACTATGATAGTGGCTATGGTAGTGGAAGGTTGGAAAATTGTGGCTATAAGGAACGGATACTATGGCAGTGGCTATTGTAGTGGCTGTAGTACTATGATAGTGGCTATGATAGTGGGAGGTTTGGAAAATAGGGGCTATAAGCAACGGATACTATGGCAGTGGCTATAGTAGTGGCTCTAGTACTATGATAGTGGCTATGGTAGTGGAAGGTTGGGAAAATTGTGGCTATAAGGAACGGATACTATGGCAGTGGCTATTGTAGTGGCTGTAGTACTATGATAGTGGCTATGATAGTGGGAGGTTTGGAAAATAGGGGCTATAAGCAACGGATACTATGGCAGTGGCTATAGTAGTGGCTCTAGTACTATGATAGTGGCTATGGTAGTGGAAGGTTGGGAAAATTGTGGCTATAAGGAACGGATACTATGGCAGTGGCTATTGTAGTGGCTGTAGTACTATGATAGTGGCTATGATAGTGGGAGGTTTGGAAAATAGGGGCTATAAGTAACGGATACTATGGCAGTGGCTATAGTAGTGGCTCTAGTACTATGATAGTGGCTATGGTAGTGGAAGGTTGGGAAAATTGTGGCTATAAGGAACGGATACTATGGCAGTGGCTATTGTAGTGGCTGTAGTACTATGATAGTGGCTATGATAGTGGGAGGTTTTGAAAATTGTAGCTATAAGTAACGGATACTATGGCAATGACTATAGTACTAATCTAATGTCTAATGTAGTGGAGGGGGTTAGGAAAATATGGTCGATAATTAACGGGTACTATGGCAGTGGCTATAGTACTATGATAGTGGATATAGTAGGTTAGGTTGTTAGGAAAATATGGTCTATAAGTAACGGATACTATGGCAGTGGCTGTATTACTAAGATAGTGTCTATTGTAGGGGAGGGGGTTAAAAAAAATAAGGTCTATAAGTAACGGATACTATGGCAGTGGCTGTATTACTAAGATAGTGTCTATTGTAGGGGAGGGGGTTAAGAAAAATAAGGTCTATAAGTAACGGATACTATGGCAGTGGCTGTATTACTAAGATAGTGTCTATTGTAGGGAAGGGGGTTAAAAAAAATAAGGTCTATAAGTAACGGATACTATGACAGTGGCTGTATTACTAAGATAGTGTCTATTGTAGGGGAGGGGGTATAGGAAAATATGGTCTATAAGTAACGGATACTATGGCAGTGGCTGTATTACTAAGATAGTGTCTATTTTAGGGGAGGGGGTTAAAAAAAATAAGGTCTATAAGTAACGGATACTATGGCAGTGGCTGTATTACTAAGATAGTGTCTATTGTAGGGGAGGGGGTTAAAAAAAATAAGGTCTATAAGTAACGGATACTATGGCAGTGGCTGTATTACTAAGATAGTGTCTATTGTAGGGGAGGGGGTTAAAAAAAATAGGGTCTATAAGTAACGGATACTATGGCAGTGGCTGTATTACTAAGATAATGTCTATTGTAGGGGAGGGGGTTAAAAAAAAAAGGTCTATAAGTAACGGATACTATGGCAGTGGCTGTATTACTAAGATAGTGTCTATTGTAGGGGAGGGGGTTAAAAAAATAAGGTCTATAAGTAACGGATACTATGGCAGTGGATGTATTACTAAGATAGTGTCTATTGTAGGGGAGGGGGTTAAAAAAAATAAGGTCTATAAGTAACGGATACTATGGCAGTGGATGTATTACTAAGATAGTGTCTATTGTAGGGGAGGGGGTTAAAAAAAATAGGGTCTATAAGTAACGGATACTATGGCAGTGGCTGTATTACTAAGATAGTGTCTATTGTAGGGGAGGGGGTAAAAAAAATAGGGTCTATAAGTAACGGATACTATGGCAGTGGCTGTATTACTAAGATAGTGTCTATTGTAGGGGAGGGGGTTAAAAAAAAAAGGTCTATAAGTAACGGATACTATGGCAGTGGCTGTATTACTAAGATAGTGTCTATTGTAGGGAGAGGTTTAGGAAAATATGGTCTATAAGTATCCGTTACTTATAGACCATATTTTCCTAAACCTCTCCCTACAATAGACACTATCTTAGTAATACAGCCACTGCCATAGTATCCGTTACTTATAGACCATATTTTCCTAAACCTCTCCCTACAATAGACACTATCTTAGTAATACAGCCACTGCCATAGTATCCGTTACTTATAGCCTCTAATTTCCTTAAGTAACGGATACTATGGCAGTGGCTATAGTAGTAGCTCTAGTACTATGTAGCGGCTATGGTAGTGGGAGGTTGGGAAAATAGGAGCTATAAGTAACGGATACTATGGCAGTGGCTATAGTAGTAGCTCTAGTACTATGTAGCGACTATGGTAGTGGGAGGTTGGGAAAATAGGAGCTGAAAGTAACGGATACTATGGCAGTGGCTATAGTAGTGGCTCTAGTACTATGTAGCGACTATGGTAGTGGGAGGTTGGGAAAATAGGAGCTATAAGTAACGGATACTATGGCAGTGGCTATAGTAGTAGCTCTAGTACTATGTAGCGACTATGGTAGTGGGAGGTTGGGAAAATAGAAGCTATAAGTAACGGATACTATGGCAGTGGCTATAGTAGTAGCTCTAGTACTATGTAGCGACTATGGTAGTGGGAGGTTGGGAAAATAGAAGCTATAAGTAACGGATACTATGGCAGTGGCTATAGTAGTGGCTCTAGTACTATGTAGCGACTATGGTAGTGGGAGGTTGGGAAACTTGTGACTATAAGTAACGGATACTATGGCAGTGGCTATAGTAGTGGCTCTAGACCTATGATAGTGACTATGGTAGTGGGAGGTTGGGAACATTGTGGCTATAAGTAACGGATACTATGGCAGTGGCTATAGTAGTAGCTCTAGTACTATGATAGTAGCTACGGTAGTGGGAGGTTGAAAACATGATGGCTTTAAGTAACAGATACTATGGCAGTGGCTATAGTAGTGGCTCTAGTACTATGTAGCGGCTATGGTAGTGGGAGGTTGGGAAAATAGGAGCTATAAGTAACGGATACTATGGCAGTGGCTATAGTAGTAGCTCTAGTACTATGCAGCGACTATGGTAGTGGGAGGTTGGGAAAATAGGAGCTATAAGTAACGGATACTATGGCAGTGGCTATAGTAGTGGCTCTAGTACTATGATAGTAGCTACGGTAGTGGAAGGTTGAAAACATTATGGCTTTAAGTAACAGATACTATGTCAGTGGCTATAGTAGTGGCTCTAGTACTATGATAGTGGCTATGGTAGTGGGAGGTTGAAAACATTATGGCTTTAAGTAACAGATACTATGGCAGTGACTATAGTAGTGGCTCTAGTACTATGATAGTGGCTATGGTAGTGGGAGGTTGAAAACAATGTGGCTATAAGTAACAGATACTACGGCAGTGGCTATAGTAGTGGCTCTAGTACTATGATAGTGCTATGGTAGTGGGAGGTTGAAAATATTATGGCTATAAGTAACAGATACTATGGCAGTGGCTATAGTAGTAGCTCTACTACTATGTAGCGACTACGGTAGTGGGAGGTTGAAAACATTGTGGCTATAAGTAACAGATACAATGGCAGTGGCTATAGTAGTGGCTCTAGTACTATGATAGTGGCTATGGTAGTGGGAGGTTGAAAACAATGTGGCTATAAGTAACAGATACTATGGCAGTGGCTATAGTAGTGGCTCTAGTACTATGATAGTGGCTATGGTAGTGGAAGGTTGAAAACAATGTGGCTATAAGTAACAGATACTATGGCAGTGGCTATAGTAGTGGCTCTAGTACTATGATAGTGCTATGGTAGTGAGAGGTTGAAAACATTATGGCTATAAGTAACAGATACTATGGCAGTGGCTATAGTAGTAGCTCTACTACTATGTAGCGACTACGGTAGTGGGAGGTTGAAAACATTGTGGCTATAAGTAACAGATACAATGGCAGTGGCTATAGTAGTGGCTCTAGTACTATGATAGTGGCTATGGTAGTGGGAGGTTGAAAACAATGTGGCTATAAGTAACAGATACTATGGCAGTGGCTATAGTAGTGGCTCTAGTACTATGATAGTGCTATTTTAGTGGGACGTTGAAAACATTGTGGCTATAAGTAACAGATACTTTGGCATTGGCTATAGTAGTGGCTCTAGTACTATGATAGTAGCTACGGTAGTGGGAGGTTGAAAACATTATGGCTTTAAGTAACAGATACTATGTCAGTGGCTATAGTAGTGGCTCTAGTACTATGATAGTGGCTATGGTAGTGAGAGGTTGAAAACATTGTGGCTATAAGTAACAGATACTATGGCAGTGGCTATAGTAGTGGCTCTAGTACTATGATAGTGGCTATGGTAGTGGAAGGTTGAAAACAATGTGGCTATAAGTAACAGATACTATGGCAGTGGCTATAGTAGTGGCTCTAGTACTATGATAGTGGCTATGGTAGTGGGAGGTTGAAAACAATGTGGCTATAAGTAACAGATACTATGGCAGTGGCTATAGTAGTGGCTCTAGTACTATGATAGTGCTATTGTAGTGGGAGGTTGAAATCATTGTGGCTATAAGTAACAGATACTATGGCAGTGGCTATAGTAGTGGCTCTAGAACTATGATAGTGCTATTGTAGTGGGAGGTTGAAAACATTGTGGCTATAAGTAACAGATACTATGGCAGAGGCTATAGTAGTGGCTCTAGTACTATGATAGTGCTATTGTAGTGGGAGGTTGAAAACATTGTGGCTATAAGTAACAGATACTATGGCAGTGGCTATAGTAGTGGCTCTATTACTATGATAGTGGCTATGGTAGTGGGAGGTTGAAAACAATGTGGCTATAGGTAACAGATACTATGGCAGTGGCTATAGTAGTGGCTCTAGTACTATGATAGTGGCTATGGTAGTGGGAGGTTGAAAACAATGTGGCTATAAGTAACAGATACTATGGCAGTGGCTATAGTAGTGGCTCTAGTACTATGATAGTGCTATTGTAGTGGGAGGTTGAAAACATTGTGGCTATAAGTAACAGATACTATGGCAGTGGCTATAGTAGTGGCTCTAGTACTATGATAGTGCTATTGTAGTGGGAGGTTGAAAACATTGTGGCTATAAGTAACAGATACTATGGCAGTGGCTATAGTAGTGGCTCTAGAACTATGATAGTGCTATTGTAGTGGGAGGTTGAAAACATTGTGGCTATAAGTAACAGATACTATGGCAGTGGCTATAGTAGTGGCTCTAGTACTATGATAGTGCTATTGTAGTGGGAGGTTGAAAACATTGTGGCTATAAGTAACAGATAGTATGGCAGTGGCTATAGTAGTGGCTATAGTACTATGAAAGGGGCTATGATAGTGGGAGCTTGGGAAAATTGGGGCTATAAGTAACGGATACTATGGCAGTGGCTATAGTAGTGGATCTAGTACTATGATAGTGGCTATGGCAGTGGCTATAGTAGTGGATCTAGTACTATAATACTGGCTATGGTAGTGGGAGGTTGGGAAACCTGTGGCTATAAGTAACGGATACTATGGCAGTGGCTATAGTAGTGGATCTAGTACTATGATAGTGGCTATGGTAGTGGGAGGTTGGGGAACCTGTGGCTATAAGTAACGAATACTATGGCAGTGGCTATAGTAGTGGATCTAGTACTATAATACTGGCTATGGTAGTGTGAGGTTGGGAAACCTGTGGCTATAAGTAACGGATACTATGGCAGTGGCTATAGTAGTGGATCTAGTACTATAATACTGGCTATGGTAGTGGGAGGTTGGGAAACCTGTGGCTATAAGTAACGGATACTATGGCAGTGGCTATAGTAGTGGATCTAGTACTACAATACTGGCTATGGTAGTGGGAGGTTGGGAAACCTGTGGCTATAAGTAACGGATACTATGGCAGTGGCTATAGTAGTGGATCTAGTACTACAATACTGGCTATGGTAGTGGGAGGTTGGGAAACCTGTGGCTATGAGTAACGGATACTATGGCAGTGGCTATAGTAGTGGATCTAGTACTACAATACTGGCTATGGTAGTGGGAGGTTGGGAAACCTGTGGCTATAAGTAACGGATACTATGGCAGTGGCTATAGTAGTGGATCTAGTACTATAATACTGGCTATGGTAGTGGGAGGTTGGGAAACCTGTGGCTATAAGTAACGGATACTATGGCAGTGGCTATAGTAGTGGATCTAGTACTATAATACTGGCTATGGTAGAGGGAGGTTGGGAAAATTGTGGCTATAAGTAACGGATACTATGGCAGTGGCTATAGTAGTGGATCTAGTACTATAATACTGGCTATGGTAGTGGGAGGTTGGGAAACCTGTGGCTATAAGTAACGGATACTATGGCAGTGGCTATAGTAGTGGATCTAATACTATAATACTGGCTATGGTAGTGGGAGGTTAGGAAAATTGTGGCTATAAGTAACGGATACTATGGCAGTGGCTATAGTAGTGGCTCTAGTACTATGATAGGGGCTATGATAGTGGGAGGTTGGGAAAATAGTTTCTATAAGTAACGGATACTATGGTAGTGGCTATAGTAGTGGCTATAGTACTATGATAGGGGCTATGGTAGTGGGAGGTTGGGAAAATTTTGGCTATAAGTAACGGATACTATGGCAGAGGCTATAGTAGTGGATCTAGTACTATGATAGTGGCTATGGCAGTGGGAGGTTTTGAAACCTGTGGCTATAAGTAACGGATACTATGGCAGTGGCTATAGTAGTGGATCTAGTACTATGATAGTGGCTATGGCAGTGGGAGGTTGGGAAACCTGTGGCTATAAGTAACGGATACTATGGCAGTGGCTATAGTAGTGGATCTAGTACTATAATACTGGCTATGGCAGTGGGAGGTTGGGAAACCTGTGGCTATAAGTAACGGATACTATGGCAGTGGCTATAGTAGTGGATCTAGTACTATGATAGTGGCTATGGCAGTGGGAGGTTGGGAAACCTGTGGCTATAAGTAACGGATACTATGGCAGAGGCTATAGTAGTGGATCTAGTACTATGATAGTGGCTATGGCAGTGGGAGGTTGGGAAACCTGTGGCTATAAGTAACGGATACTATGGCAGTGGCTATAGTAGTGGATCTAGTACTATGATAGTGGCTATGGCAGTGGGAGGTTGGGAAACCTGTGGCTATAAGTAACGGATACTATGGCAGTGGCTATAGTAGTGGATCTAGTACTATGATAGTGGCTATGGCAGTGGGAGGTTGGGAAAACTGTGGCTATAAGTAACGGATACTATGGCAGTGGCTATAGTAGTGGATCTAGTACTATGATAGTGGCTATGGCAGTGGGAGGTTGGGAAACCTGTGGCTATAAGTAACGGATACTATGGCAGTGGCTATAGTAGTGGATCTAGTACTATGATAGTGGCTATGGCAGTGGGAGGTTGGGAAACCTGTGGCTATAAGTAACGGATATTATGGCAGTGGCTATAGTAGTGGATCTAGTACTATGATAGTGGCTATGGCAGTGGGAGGTTGGGAAACCTGTGGCTATAAGTAACGGATACTAAGATAGTGGCTATGGTAGTGGGAGGTTGGGAAAATTGTGGCTATAAGTAACGGATACTATGGCAGTGGCTATAGTAGTGGATCTAGTACTATGATAGTGGCTATGGCAGTGGGAGGTTGGGAAACCTGTGGCTATAAGTAACGGATACTATGGCAGTAGCTATAGTAGTGGATCTAGTACTATGATAGTGGCTATGGCAGTGGGAGGTTGGGAAACCTGTGGCTATAAGTAACGGATACTATGGCAGTAGCTATAGTAGTGGCTCTAGTACTATGATAGGGGCTATGATAGTGGGAGGTTGGGAAAAATGTGGCTATAAGTAACAGATACTATGGCAGTGGTTATAGTAGTGGCTCTAGTACTATGATAGTGCCTATGGTAGTGGGAGGTTGGGAAATTTGTGGCTATAAGTAACGGATACTATGGCAGTGGCTATAGTACTATGATATTGGCTATGGTAGTGGGAGGTTGGGAAACTTGTGGCTATAAGTAACGGATACTATGGCAGTGGCTATAGTAGTGGCTCTAGACCTATGATAGTGACTATGGTAGTGGGAGGTTGAAAACATTGTGGCTATAAGTAACGGATACTATGGCAGTGGCTATAGTAGTAGCTCTAGTACTAAGATAGTGGCTATTGTAGTGGGAGTTTGGGGAAATTGTGGCTATAAGTAACGGATACTATGGCAGTGGCTATTGTAGTAGCTCTAGTACTATGTAGCGGCTATGGTAGTGGGAGGTTGGGAAAATAGGAGCTATAAGTAACGGATACTATGGCAGTGGCTATAGTAGTAGCTCTAGTACTATGTAGCGACTATGGTAGAGGGAGGTTGGGAAAATAGGAGCTATAAGTAACGGATACTATGGCAGTGGCTATAGTAGTGGCTCTAGACCTTTGATAGTGACTATGGTAGTGGGAGGTTGGGAACATTGTGGCTATAAGTAACGGATACTATGGCAGTGGCTATAGTAGTAGCTCTAGTACTATGATAGTTGCTACGGTAGTGGGAGGTTGAAAACATGATGGCTTTAAGTAACAGATTCTATGGCAGTGGCTATAGTAGTGGCTCTAGTACTATGTAGCGGCTATGGTAGTGGGAGGTTGGGAAAATAGGAGCTATAAGTAACGGATACTATGGCAGTGGCTATAGTAGTGGCTCTAGTACTATGTTAGTAGCTACGGTAGTGGGAGGTTGATAACATTATGGCTTTAAGTAACAGATACTATGTCAGTGGCTATAGTAGTGGCTCTAGTACTATGATAGTGGCTATGGTAGTGAGAGATTGAAAACATTGTGGCTATAAGTAACAGATACTATGGCAGTGTCTATAGTAGTGGCTCTAGTACTATGATAGTGCTATTGTAGTGGGAGGTTGAAAACCTTGTGGCTATAAGTAACAGATACTATGGCAGTGGCTATAGTAGTGGCTCTAGTACTATGATAGTGCTATTGTAGTGGGAGGTTGAAAACATTGTGGCTATAAGTAACAGATACTATGGCAGTGGCTATAGTAGTGGCTCTAGTACTATGATAGTGCTATTGTAGTGGGAGGTTGAAAACATTGTGGCTATAGGTAACAGATACTATGGCAGTGGCTATAGTAGTGGCTCTAGTACTATGATAGTGCTATTGTAGTGGGAGGTTGAAAATATTGTGGCTATAAGTAACAGATACTATGGCAGTGGCTATAGTAGTGGCTCTAGTACTATGATAGTGCTATTGTAGTGGGAGGTTGAAAACATTGTGGCTATAAGTAACAGATACTATGGCAGTGGCTATAGTAGTGGCTCTAGTACTATGATAGTGGCTATGGTAGTGGGAGGTTGAAAACATTGTGGCTATAAGTAACAGATACTATGGCAGTGGCTATAGTAGTGGCTCTAGTACTATAATAGTGCTATTGTAGTGGGAGGTTGAAAATATTGTGGCTATAAGTAACAGATACTATGGCAGTGGCTATAGTAGTGGCTCTAGTACTATGATAGTGATATAGTAGTGGGAGGTTGAAAACATTCTGGCTATAAGTAACAGATACTATGGCAGTGGCTATAGTAGTGGCTCTAACACTATGATAGTGCTATGGTAGTGGGAGATTGTTAAAATTATGGCTATAAATAACGGATACTACGGCAGTAGCTATAGTAGTGGCTATAGTACTATGATAGGGGCTATGATAGTGGGAGGTTGGGAAAATAGCTGCTATAAGTAACAAATACTATGGCAGTGGCTATAGAACTATGATAGTGGCTATGGTAGTGGGAGGTTGGGAAAATATAGGCTATAAGTAACGGATACTATGGCAGTGGCTATAGTAGTGGCTCTAGTACTATGATAGTAGCTACGGTAGTGGGAGGTTGAACACATTATGGCTTTAAGTAACAGATACTATAGCAGTGGCTATAGTAGTGGCTTTAGTACTATGATAGTGCTATTGTAGTGGGAGGTTGAAAACATTGTGGCTATAAGTAACAGATACTATGGCAGTGCCTATAGTAGTGGCTCTAGTACTATGATAGTGATATAGTAGTCGGAGGTTGAAAACATTATGGCTATTATTAACAGATACTCTGGCAGTGGCTATAGTAGTGGCTCTAACACTATGATAGTGGCTATGGTAGTGGGAGGTTGTTAAAATTATGGCTACAAGTAACGGATACTACGGCAGTGGCTATAGTAGTGGCTATAGTACTATGATAGTGGGAGGTTGGGAAAATAGGGGCTATAAGTAACGGATACTACGGCAGTGGCTATAGTACTATGATAGTGGCTATGGTAGTGGGAGGTTGGGAAAATAGGGGCTATAAGTAACGGATACTATGGCAGTGGCTATAGTAGTGGCTCTAGTACTATGATAGTAGCTACGGTAGTGGGAGTTTGAAAACATTATGGCTTTAAGTAACAGATACTATGGCAGTGCCTATAGTTGTGGCTCTAGTACAATGATAGTGGCTATGGTAGTGGGAGGTTGAAAACATTGTGGCTATAAGTAACAGATACTATGGCAGTGCCTATAGTTGTGGCTCTAGTACTATGATAGTGGCTATGGTAGTGGGAGGTTGAAAACATTGTGGCTATAAGTAACAGATACTATGGCAGTGGCTATAGTAGTGGCTCTAGTACTATGATAGTGGCTTTTTTAAGGGGGATTAGCAAAATAGGGTCTATAAGTAACGGATACTATGGCAGTAACTGTATTACTAAGATAGTGTCTATTGTAGGGTAGGGAGTTAGGAAAATAGGGTATATAAGTAAAGGATACTATGGCAGTGCCCATAGTAGTGGTTATAGTACTATGTAGTGGCTATGGTAGAGGGGATTAGAAAAATAGGGTCTATAAGTAACGGATACTATCTCAGTGGCTATAGTAGTGGCTCTAGTACTATGATAGTGGCTATGGTAGTGGGAGGTTGAAAACAATGTGGCTATAAGTAACAGATACTATGGCAGTGGCTATAGTAGTGGCTCTAGTACTATGATAGTGGCCTTTTTAAGGGGGATTAGCAAAATAGGGTCTATAAGTAACGGATACTATGGCAGTAACTGTATTACTAAGATAGTGTCTATTGTAGGGTAGGGGGTTAGGAAAATAGGGTATATAAGTAAAGGATACTATGGCAGTGCCCATAGTAGTGGTTATAGTACTATGTAGTGGCTATGGTAGAGGGGATTAGAAAAATAGGGTCTATAAGTAACGGATACTATGGCAGTGGCTATAGTACTATGATAGTGGCTGTTGTAGGGGGGATTAGGAAAATAGGGTCTATAAGTAACGGATACTATGGCAGTGGCTATAGTAGTGGCTATTGTACTATGATAGTAGCTATTGTAAGAGGGATTAGGAAAATAGGGTCTATAAGTAACGGATACTATGGCAGTGGCTATAGTAGTGGCTCTAGTACTATGATAGTAGCTATTGTAGGGGGGATTAGGAAAATAGGGTCTATAAGTAACGGATACTATGGCAGTGGCTATAGTAGTGGCTATAGTACTATGATAGTGGCTATTGTAAGAGGGATTAGGAACAAAGGGTCTATAAGTAACGGATACTATGGCAGTGGCTGTAGTAGTGGCTATAGTACTATGATAGTGGCTATTGTAAGAGGGATTAGGAACAAAGGGTCTATAAGTAACGGATACTATGGTAGTGGCTATAGTAGTGACTATAGTACTAAGATAGTGTCTATTGTAGGGGGGATTAGGAAAATAGGGTCTATAAGTAACGGATACTATGGTAGTGGCTATAGTAGTTGCTATAGTACTAAGATAGTGTCTATTGTAGGGGGGATTAGGAAAATAGGGTCTATAAGTAACGGATACTATGGCAGTGGCTATAGTACTCTGATAGTGGCTATTATAGGGGGGTTAGGAATATATGGTCTATAAGTAACGGATACTATGGCAATGGCTGTATTACTAAGATAGTGTCTATTGAAGGGGAGGGGGTTAGTAAAATATGGTCTATAAGTCACGGATACTATGGCAGTGGCTATAGTAGTGGCTGTAGTACTATGATAGTAGCTATTGTAAGAGGGATTAGGAACAAAGGGTCTATAAGTAACGGATACTATGGTAGTGGCTATAGTAGTGGCTATAGTACTAAGATAGTGTCTATTGTAGGGGGGATTAGGAAAATAGTGTCTATAAGTAACGGATACTACGGCAGTGGCTATAGTAGTGGCTATTGTACTAAGATAGTGTCTATTTTAGGGAGGATTAGGAAAATAGGGTCTATAAGTAACGGATACTATAGCAGTGGCTATAGTACTGCGATAGTGGCTATCGCAGGGGCTTATTAAAATAGTGTCTATAAGTAACGGATACTATGGCAGTGGCTATAGTACTATGATAATGGTTTTCATAGTGGGGGGTTAAGAAAATAGTGGCTATAAGTAACGGATACTATGGCAGTGGCTATAGTACTACGATAGTGGCTATAAGTAACGGATACTATGGCAGTGGCTATAGTACTACGATAGTGGCTATAAGTAACGGATACTATGGCAGTGGCTATATTACTACGATAGTGGCTATAAGTAACGGATACTATGGCAGTGGCTATAGTACTACGATAGTGGCTATAAGTAACGGATACTATGGCAGTGGCTATAGTACTAAGATAGTGGCTATCGCAGGGGGCTTATTAAAATAGTGTCTATAAGTAACGGATTCTATGGCAGTGGCCATAGTACTATGATTATGGCTTTTGTATTGGCGGGTTAAGAAAATAGTGGCTATAAGTAACGGATACTATGGCAGTGGCTATAGTAGTGGCTATAGTACTACGATAGGGACTATCGCAGGGGGATTAGGAAAATATGGTCTATAAGTAACTGATACTATGGCAGGGGCAATAGTAGTGGCTATAGTACTACGATAGTGACTATGGCAGGGGGATTAGGAAAATATGGTCTATAAGTAACGGATACTATGGCAGTGGCTATAGTACTACGATAGTGACTATGGCAGGGGGATTAGGTAAATATGGTCTATAAGTAACGGATACTATGGCAGTGGCTATAGTAGTGGCTATAGTACTACGATATTGACTATGGCAGGGGGATTAGGAAAATATGGTCTATAAGTAACGGATACTATGGCAGTGGCTATAGTAGTGGCTATAGTACTACGATAGTGACTATGGCAGGGGGATTAGGAAATTATGGTCTATAAGTAACGGATACTATGGCAGTGGCTATAGTACTATGATAGTGGCTATGGTAGTGGGAGGTTGAAAACATTGTGGCTATAAGTAACAGATACTATGGCAGTGGCTATAGTAGTGGCTCTAGTACTATGATAGTGGCTATGGTGGTGGGAGGTTGAAAACCATGTGGCTATAAGTAACAGATACTATGGCAGTGGCTATAGTAGTGGCTCTAGTACTATGATAGTGCTATGGTATTGGGAGGTTGAAAACATTGTGGCTATAAGTAACAGATACTATGGCAGTGGCTATAGTAGTGGCTCTAGTACTATGATAGTGGCTATGGTATTGGGAGGTTGAAAACATTGTGGCTATAAGTAACAGATACTATGGCAGTGGCTATAGTAGTGGCTCTATTACTATGATAGGGATATAGTAGAGGGAGGTTGAAAACATTGTGACTATAAGTAACAAATACTATGGCAGTGACTATAGTAGTGGCTCTAGTACTATGATAGTTGCTATGGTAGTGGGAGATTGGGAAAATGGGGGCTATAAGTAACGGATACTATCGCAGTGGCTATAGTAGTGGCTCTAGTACTATAAGAGTGATATAGTAGTGGGAGGTTGAAAACATTGTGGCTATCAGTAACAGATACTATGGCAGTGGCTATAGTATTATGATAGTGGCTATGGTAGTGGGAGGTTGGGAAAATTGTGGCTATAAGGAACGGATACTATGGCAGTGGCTATTGTAGTGGCTCTAGTACTATGATAGTGGCTATGATAGTGGGAGGTTTGGAAAATAGGTGCTATAAGCAACGGATACTATGGCAGTGGCTATAGTAGTGGCTCTAGTACTATGATAGTGGCTATGGTAGTGGAAGGTTGGGAAAATTGTGGCTATAAGGAACGGATACTATGGCAGTGGCTATTGTAGTGGCTGTAGTACTATGATAGTGGCTATGATAGTGGGAGGTTTGGAAAATAGGGGCTATAAGCAACGGATACTATGGCAGTGGCTATAGTAGTGGCTCTAGTACTATGATAGTGGCTATGGTAGTGGAAGGTTGGGAAAATTGTGGCTATAAGGAACGGATACTATGGCAGTGGCTATTGTAGTGGCTGTAGTACTATGATAGTGGCTATGATAGTGGGAGGTTTGGAAAATAGGTGCTATAAGCAACGGATACTATGGCAGTGGCTATAGTAGTGGCTCTAGTACTATGATAGTGGCTATGGTAGTGGAAGGTTGGGAAAATTGTGGCTATAAGGAACGGATACTATGGCAGTGGCTATTGTAGTGGCTGTAGTACTATGATAGTGGCTATGATAGTGGGAGGTTTGGAAAATAGGGGCTATAAGTAACGGATACTATGGCAGTGGCTATAGTAGTGGCTCTAGTACTATGATAGTGGCTATGGTAGTGGAAGGTTGGGAAAATTGTGGCTATAAGGAACGGATACTATGGCAGTGGCTATTGTAGTGGCTGTAGTACTATGATAGTGGCTATGATAGTGGGAGGTTTGGAAAATAGAGACTATAAACAACGGATACTATGGCAGTGGCTATAGTAGTGGCTCTAGTACTATGATAGTGGCTATGGTAGTGGAAGGTTGGGAAAATTGTGGCTATAAGGAACGGATACTATGGCAGTGGCTATTGTAGTGGCTGTAGTACTATGATAGTGGCTATGATAGTGGGAGGTTTTGAAAATTGTAGCTATAAGTAACGGATACTATGGCAATGACTATAGTACTAATCTAATGTCTAATGTAGGGGAGGGGGTTAGGAAAATATGGTCGATAATTAACGGGTACTATGGCAGTGGCTATAGTACTATGATAGTGGATATAGTAGGTTAGGTTGTTAGGAAAATATGGTCTATAAGTAACGGATACTATGGCAGTGGCTGTATTACTAAGATAGTGTCTATTGTAGGGGAGGGGGTTAAAAAAAATAAGGTCTATAAGTAACGGATACTATGGCAGTGGCTGTATTACTAAGATAGTGTCTATTGTAGGGGAGGGGGTTAAAAAAAATAAGGTCTATAAGTAACGGATACTATGGCAGTGGCTGTATTACTAAGATAGTGTCTATTGTAGGGGAGGGGGTTAAAAAAAATAAGGTCTATAAGTAACGGATACTATGGCAGTGGCTGTATTACTAAGATAGTGTCTATTGTAGGGGAGGGGGTATAGGAAAATATGGTCTATAAGTAACGGATACTATGGCAGTGGCTGTATTACTAAGATAGTGTCTATTTTAGGGGAGGGGGTTAAAAAAAATAAGGTCTATAAGTAACGGATACTATGGCAGTGGCTGTATTACTAAGATAGTGTCTATTGTAGGGGAGGGGGTTAAAAAAAATAAGGTCTATAAGTAACGGATACTATGGCAGTGGCTGTATTACTAAGATAGTGTCTATTGTAGGGGAGGGGGTTAAAAAAAATAGGGTCTATAAGTAACGGATACTATGGCAGTGGCTGTATTACTAAGATAGTGTCTATTGTAGGGGAGGGGGTTAAAAAAAAAAAGGTCTATAAGTAACGGATACTATGGCAGTGGCTGTATTACTAAGATAGTGTCTATTGTAGGGGAGGGGGTTAAAAAAAATAAGGTCTATAAGTAACGGATACTATGGCAGTGGATGTATTACTAAGATAGTGTCTATTGTAGGGGAGGGGGTTAAAAAAAATAAGGTCTATAAGTAACGGATACTATGGCAGTGGAATTTACTAAGATAGTGTCTATTGTAGGGGAGGGGGTTAAAAAAAATAGGGTCTATAAGTAACGGATACTATGGCAGTGGCTGTATTACTAAGATAGTGTCTATTGTAGGGGAGGGGGTTAAAAAAAATAGGGTCTATAAGTAACGGATACTATGGCAGTGGCTGTATTACTAAGATAGTGTCTATTGTAGGGGAGGGGGTTAAAAAAAATAAGGTCTAAAAGTAACGGATACTATGGCAGTGGCTGTATTACTAAGATAGTGTCTATTGTAGGGGAGGGGGTTAAAAAAAATAAGGTCTATAAGTAACGGATACTATGGCAGTGGCTGTATTACTAAGATAGTGACTATTGTAGGGGAGGGGGTTAAAAAAAATAAGGTCTATAAGTAACGGATAGTATGGCAGTGGCTGTGTTACTAAGATAGTGTCTATTGTAGGGGAGGGGGTTAAAAAAATAAGGTCTATAAGTAACGGATACTATGGCAGTGGCTGTATTACTAAGATAGTGTCTATTGTAGGGGAGGGGGTTAAAAAAAATAAGGTCTATAAGTAACGGATACTATGGCAGTGGCTGTATTACTAAGATAGTGTCTATTGTAGGGGAGGGGGTTAAAAAAAATAAGGTCTATAAGTAACGGATACTATGGCAGTGGCTGTATTACTAAGATAGTGTCTATTGTAGGGGAGGGGGTTAAAAAAAAAAAGGTCTATAAGTAACGGATACTATGGCAGTGGCTGTATTACTAAGATAGTGTCTATTGTAGGGGAGGGGGTTAAAAAAAATAAGGTCTATAAGTAACGGATACTATGGCAGTGGCTGTATTACTAAGATAGTGTCTATTGTAGGGGAGGGGGTTAAAAAAATAATGTCTATAAGTAACGGATACTATGGCAGTGGCTGTATTACTAAGATAGTGTCTATTGTAGGGGAGGGGGTTAAAAAAAATAAGGTCTATAAGTAACGGATACTATGGCAGTGGCTGTATTACTAAGATAGTGTCTATTGTAGGGGAAGGGGTTAAAAAAAATAAGGTCTATAAGTAACGTTTACTATGGCAGTGGATGTATTACTAAGATAGTGTCTATTGTAGGGGAGGGGGTTAAAAAAAATAAGGTCTATAAGTAACGGATACTATGGCAGTGGAATTTACTAAGATAGTGTCTATTGTAGGGGAGGGGGTTAAAAAAAATAGGGTCTATAAGAAACGGATACTATGGCAGTGGCTGTATTACTAAGATAGTGTCTATTGTAGGGGAGGGGGTTAAAAAAAATAGGGTCTATAAGTAACGGATACTATGGCAGTGGCTGTATTACTAAGATAGTGTCTATTGTAGGGGAGGGGGTTAAAAAAAATAAGGTCTAAAAGTAACGGATACTATGGCAGTGGATGTATTACTAAGATAGTGTCTATTGTAGGGGAGGGGGTTAAAAAAAATAAGGTCTATAAGTAACGGATACTATGGCAGTGGCTGTATTACTAAGATAGTGTCTATTGTAGGGGAGGGGGTTAAAAAAAATAAGGTCTATAAGTAACGGATACTATGGCAGTGGCTGTATTACTAAGATAGTGACTATTGTAGGGGAGGGGGTTAAAAAAAATAAGGTCTATAAGTAACGGATAGTATGGCAGTGGCTGTATTACTAAGATAGTGTCTATTGTAGGGGAGGGGGTTAAAAAAAATAAGGTCTATAAGTAACGGATACTATGGCAGTGGCTGTATTACTAAGATAGTGTCTATTGTAGGGGAGGGGGTTAAAAAAAATAAGGTCTATAAGTAACGGATATTATGGCAGTGGCTGTATTACTAAGATAGTGTCTATTGTAGGGGAGGGGGTTAAAAAAAATAAGGTCTATAAGTAACGGATACTATGGCAGTGGCTGTATTACTAAGATAGTGTCTATTGTAGGGGAGGGGGTTAAAAAAAATAAGGTCTATAAGTAACGGATACTATGGCAGTGGCTGTATTACTAAGATAGTGTCTATAGTAGGGGAGGGGGTTAAAAAAATAAGGTCTATAAGTAACGGATACTCTGGCAGTGGCTGTATTACTAAGATAGAGTCTATTGTAGGGGAGGGGGTTAAAAAAAATAAGGTCTATAAGTAACGGATACTATGGCAGTGGCTGTATTACTAAGATAGTGTCTATTGTAGGGGAAGGGGTATAGGAAAATATGGTCTATAAGTAACGGATACTATGGCAGTGGCTGTATTACTAAGATAGTGTCTATTGTAGGGGAGGGGGTTAAAAAAAATAAGGTCTATAAGTAACGGATACTATGGCAGTGGCTGTATTACTAAGATAGTGTCTATTGTAGGGGAGGGGGTTAAAAAAAATAAGGTCTATAAGTAACGGATACTATGGCAGTGGCTGTATTACTAAGATAGTGTCTATTGTAGGGGAGGGGGTTAAAAAAAATAAGGTCTATAAGTAACGGATACTATGGCAGTGGCTGTATTACTAAGATAGTGTCTATTGTAGGGGAGGGGGTTAAAAAAAATAAGGTCTATAAGTAACGGATACTATGGCAGTGGCTGTATTACTAAGATAGTGTCTATTGTAGGGAGAGGTTTAGGAAAATATGGTCTATAAGTAACGGATACTATAGCAGTGGCTATAGTACTACGATAGTGGCAATTGTACTGGGTGGTAAGGAAATTAGAGGCTATAAGTAACGGATGCTAAGGCAGTGGCTGTATTACTAAGATAGTGTCTATTGTAGGGAGAGGTTTAGGAAAATATGGTCTATAAGTAACGGATACTATAGCAGTGGCTATAGTACTACGATAGTGGCAATTGTACTGGGTGGTAAGGAAATTAGAGGCTATAAGTAACGGATGCTATGGCAGTGGCTGTATTACTAAGATAGTGTCTATTGTAGGGAGAGGTTTAGGAAAATATGGTCTATAAGTAACGGATACTATAGCAGTGGCTATAGTACTACGATAGTGGCAATTGTACTGGGTGGTAAGGAAATTAGAGGCTATAAGTAACGGATACTATGGCAGTGGCTGTATTACTAAGATAGTGTCTATTGTAGGGAGAGGTTTAGGAAAATATGGTCTATAAGTAACGGATACTATAGCAGTGGCTATAGTACTACGATAGTGGCAATTATACTGGGTGGTAAGGAAATTAGAGGCTATAAGTAACGGATACTATGGCAGTGGCTGTATTACTAAGATAGTGCCTATTGTAGGGAGAGGTTTAGGAAAATATGGTCTATAAGTAACGGATACTATAGCAGTGGCTATAGTACTACGATAGTGGCAATTGTACTGGGTGGTAAGGAAATTAGAGGCTATAAGAAACGGATACTATGGCAGTGGCTAGAGTACTATGATAGTGGCTTTTTTAAGGGGGATTAGCAAAATAGGGTCTATAAGTAACGGATACTATGGCAGTAACTGTATTATTAAGATAGTGTCCTATTGTAGGGTAGGGGGTTAGGAAAATATGGTATATAAGTAAAGGATACTATGGCAGTGCCCATAGTAGTGGTTATAGTACTATGTAGTGGCTATGGTAGAGGGGATTAGAAAAATAGGGTCTATAAGTAACGGATACTATGGCAGTGGCTATAGTACTATGATAGTGGCTGTTGTAGGGGGGATTAGGAAAACAGGGTCTATAAGTAACGGATACTATGGCAGTGGCTGTAGTACTATGATAGTAGCTATTGTAGGGGAGATTAGGAAAATAGGGTCTATAAGTAACGGATACTATGGCAGTGGCTATAGTACTATGATAGTGGCTATTGTAAGGGGGATTAGGAAAAAAGGGTCTATAAGTAACGGATACTATGGCAATGGCTGTATTACTAACATAGTGTCTATTGTAGGGGAGGGGGTTAGTAAAATATGGTCTATAAGTCACGGATACTATGGCAGTGGCTATAGTAGTGGCTGTAGTACTATGATAGTAGCTATTGTAGGAGAGATTAGGAAAATAGGGTCTATAAGTAACGGATACTATGGCAGTGGCTATAGTACTATGATAGTGGCTATTGTAAGGGGGATTAGGAAAATAGGGTCTATAAGTAACGGATACTACGGCAGTGGCTATAGTAGTGGCTAGTGTACTAAGATAGTGTCTATTTTAGGGGGGATTAGGAAAATAGGGTCTATAAGTAACGGATACTGTGGCAGTGGCTATAGTACTACGATAGTGTCTATTGTAGATGAGGGGGTTAGTGAAATATGGTCTATAAGTCACGGATACTATGGCAGTGGCTATAGAAGTGGCTGTAGTACTATGATAGTAGCTATTGTAGGGGAGATTAGGAAAATAGGGTCTATAAGTAACGGATACTATGGCAGTGGCTACAGTACTATGATAGTGGCTATTGTAAGGGGGATTAGGAAATTAGGGTCTATAAGTAACGGATACTACGGCAGTGGCTATAGTAGTGGCTATTTTACTAAGATAGTGTCTATTTTAGGGGGGATTAGGAAAATATGGTCTATAAGTAACGGATACTATAGCAGTGGCTATAGTACTACGATAGTGGCAATTGTACTGGGTGGTAAGGAAATTAGAGGCTATAAGTAACGGATACTATGGCAGTGGCTGTATTACTAAGATAGTGTCTATTGTAGGGAGAGGTTTAGGAAAATATGGTCTATAAGTAACGGATACTATAGCAGTGGCTATAGTACTACGATAGTGGCATTTGTTCTGGGTGGTAAGGAAATTAGAGGCTATAAGTAACGGATACTATGGCAGTGGCTACAGTACTACGATAGTGGCAATTGTTCTGGGTGGTAAGGAAATTAGAGGCTATAAGTAACGGATACTATAGCAGTGGCTATAGTACTACGATAGTGGCAATTGTTCTGGGTGGTAAGGAAATTAGAGGCTATAAGAAACGGATACTATGGCAGTGGCTAGAGTACTATGATAGTGGCAATTGTTCTGGGTGGTAAGGAAATTAGAGGCTATAAGAAACGGATACTATGGCAGTGGCTAGAGTACTTTGATAGTGGCTTTTTTAAGGGGGATTAGCAAAATAGGGTCTATAAGTAACGGATACTATGGCAGTAACTGTATTATTAAGATAGTGTCCTATTGTAGGGTAGGGGGTTAGGAAAATATGGTATATAAGTAAAGGATACTATGGCAGTGCCCATAGTAGTGGTTATAGTACTATGTAGTGGCTATGGTAGAGGGGATTAGAAAAATAGGGTCTATAAGTAACGGATACTATGGCAATGGCTGTATTACTAAGATAGTGTCTATTGTAGGGGAGGGGGTTAGTAAAATATGGTATATAAGTCACGGATACTATGGCAGTGGCTATAGTAGTGGCTAAAGTACTATGATAGTAGCTATTGTAGGGGAGATTAGGAAAATAGGGTCTATAAATAACGGATACTATGGCAGTGGCTATAGTACTATGATAGTGGCTATTGTAAAGGGGATTAGGAAAATAGGGTCTATAAGTAACGGATACTATGGCAATGGCTGTATTACTAAGATAGTGTCTATTGTAGGGGAGGGGGTTAGTAAAATATGGTCTATAAGTCACGGATACTATGGCAGTGGCTATAGTAGTGGCTGTAGTACTATGATAGTAGCTATTGTAGGGGAGATTAGGAAAATAATGTCTATAAGTAACGGATACTATGGCAGTGGCTATAGTACTATGATAGTGGCTATTGTAAGGGGGATTAGGAAAATAGGGTCTATAAGTAACGGATACTACGGCAGTGGCTATAGTAGTGGCTATTGTACTAAGATAGTGTCTATTTTAGGGGGGATTAGGAAAATAGGGTCTATAAGTAACGGATACTGTGGCAGTGGCTATAGTACTACGATAGTGGCTATCGCAGGGGCTTATTAAAATAGTGTCTGTAAGTAACGGATACTATGGCCGTGGCTATAGTACTATGATAATGGTTTTCATAGTGGGGGGTTAAGAAAATAGTGGCTATAAGTAACGGATACTATGGCAGTGGCTATAGTACTACGATAGTGGCTATAAGTAACGGATACTATGGCAGTGGCTATAGTACTACGATAGTGGCTATCGCAGGGGGCTTATTAAAATAGGGTCTATAAGTAACGGATACTATGGAAGTGGCTATAGTACTATGATAATGGTTTTTTTAGTGGGGGGTTAAGAAAATAGTGGCTATAAGTAACGGATACTATGGCAGTGGCTATAGTAGTGGCTATAGTACTACGATAGTGACTATCGCAGGGGGATTAGGAAAATATGGTCTATAAGTAACGGATACTACAGCAGTGGCTATAGTAGTGGCTATTGTACTAAGATAGTGTCTATTTTAGGAGGGATTAAGAAAATAGGGTCTATAAGTAACGGATACTACGGCAGTGGCTATAGTACTACGATAGTGGCTATCGCAGGGGCTTATTAAAATAGTGTCTATAAGTAACGGATACTATGGCAGTGGCTATAGTACTATGATAATGGTTTTCATAGTGGGGGTTAAGAAAATAGTGGCTATAAATAACGGATACTATGGCAGTGGCTATAGTACTACGATAGTGGCTATCGCAGGGGGCTTATTAAAATAGGGTCTATAAGTAACGGATACTATGGAAGTGGCTATAGTACTATGATAATGGTTTTTTTTTGTGGGGGGTTAAGAAAATAGTGGCTATAAGTAACGGATACTATGGCAGTGGCTATGGTACTACGATAGTGGCTATAAGTAACGGATATAATGGCAGTGGCTATAGTACTACGATAGTGGCTATAAGTAACGGATACTATGGCAGTGGCTATAGTACTACGATAGTGGCTATAAGTAACGGATACGATGGCAGTGGCTATAGTACTACGATAGTGGCTATCGCAGGTGGCTTATTAAAATAGGGTCTATAAGTAACGGATACTATGGAAGTGGCTATAGTACTATGATAATGGTTTTTTTAGTGGGGGGTTAATAAAATAGTGGCTATAAGTAACGGATACTATGGCAGTGGCTATAGTACTACGATAGTGGCTATCGCAGGGGCTTATTAAAATAGTGTCTGTAAGTAACGGATACTATGGCCGTGGCTATAGTACTATGATAATGGTTTTCATAGTGGGGGGTTAAGAAAATAGTGGCTATAAGTAACGGATACTATGGCAGTGGCTATAGTACTACGATAGTGGCTATAAGTAACGGATACTATGGCAGTGGCTATAGTACTACGATAGTGACTATAAGTAACGGATACTATGGCAGTGGCTATAGTACTACGATAGTGGCTATAAGTAACGGATACTATGGCAGTGGCTATAGTACTACGATAGTGGCTATAAGTAACGGATACTATGGCAGTGGCTATAGTACTACGATAGTGGCTATCGCAGGGGGCTTATTAAAATAGGGTCTATAAGTAACGGATACTATGGAAGTGGCTATAGTACTATGATAATGGTTTTTTTAGTGGGGGGTTAAGAAAATAGTGGCTATAAGTAACGGATACTATGGCAGTGGCTATAGTACTATGATAGTGGCTATAAGTAACGGATACTATGGCAGTGGCTATAGTACTACGATAGTGGCTATAAGTAATGGATACTATGCAGTGGCTATAGTACTACGATAGTGGCTATAAGTAACGGATACTATGGCAGTGGCTATAGTACTACGATAGTGGCTATCGCAGGTGGCTTATTAAAATAGGGTCTATAAGTAACGGATTCTATGGCGGTGGCCATAGTACTATGATAATGGTTTTTTTTGTGGCGGGTTAAGAAAATAGTTGCTATAAGTAACGGATACTACGGCAGTGGCTATAGTAGTGACTATAGTACTACGATAGTGACTATCGCAGGGGGATTAGGAAAATATGGTCTATAAGTAACGGATACTACGGCAGTGGCTATAGTAGTGGCTATAGTACTACGATAGTGACTATCGCAGGGCGATTAGGAAAATATGGTCTATAAGTAACGGATACTATGGCAGTGGCTATAGTACTACGATAGTGACTATCGCAGGGGGATTAGGATAATATGGTCTATAAGTAACGGATAATATGGCAGTGGCTGTAGTAGTGGCTATAGTACTACGATAGTGACTATCGCAGGGGGATTAGGAAAATATGGTCTATAAGTAACGGATAATATGGCAGTGGCTGTAGTAGTGGCTATAGTACTACGATAGTGACTATGGCAGGGGGATTAGGAAAATATGGTCTATAAGTAACGGATAATATGGCAGTGGCTGTAGTAGTGGCTATAGTACTACGATAGTGACTATCGCAGGGGGATTAGGAAAATATGGTCTATAAGTAACGGATAATATGGCAGTGGCTGTAGTAGTGGCTATAGTACTACGATAGTGACTATCGCAGAGGGATTAGGAAAATATGGTCTATAAGTAACGGATAATATGGCAGTGGCTGTAGTAGTGGCTATAGTACTACGATAGTGACTATCGCAGGGGGATTAGGAAAATATGGTCTATAAGTAACGGATACTATGGCAGTGGCTATAGTACTACGATAGTGGCTATAAGTAATGGATACTATGCAGTGGCTATAGTACTACGATAGTGGCTATAAGTAACGGATACTATGGCAGTGGCTATAGTACTACGATAGTGGCTATCGCAGGTGGCTTATTAAAATAGGGTCTATAAGTAACGGATTCTATGGCAGTGGCCATAGTACTATGATAATGGTTTTTTTTGTGGCGGGTTAAGAAAATAGTTGCTATAAGTAACGGATACTATAGCAGTGGCTATAGTAGTGACTATAGTACTACGATAGTGACTATCGCAGGGGGATTAGGAAAATATGGTCTATAAGTAACGGATACTACGGCAGTGGCTATAGTAGTGGCTATAGTACTACGATAGTGACTATCGCAGGGGGATTAGGAAAATATGGTCTATAAGTAACGGATACTACGGCAGTGGCTATAGTAGTGGCTATAGTACTACGATAGTGACTATCGCAGGGGGATTAGGAAAATATGGTCTATAAGTAACGGATACTACGGCAGTGGCTATAGTAGTGGCTATAGTACTACGATAGTGACTATCGCAGGGGGATTAGGAAAATATGGTCTATAAGTAACGGATACTACGGCAGTGGCTATAGTAGTGGCTATAGTACTACGATAGTGACTATCGCAGGGGGATTAGGAAAATATGGTCTATAAGTAACGGATACTACGGCAGTGGCTATAGTAGTGGCTATAGTACTACGATAGTGACTATCGCAGGGCGATTAGGAAAATATGGTCTATAAGTAACGGATAATATGGCAGTGGCTATAGTAGTGACTATAGTACTACGATAGTGACTATCGCAGGGGGATTAGGAAAATATGGTCTATAAGTAACGGATACTACGGCAGTGGCTATAGTAGTGGCTATAGTACTACGATAGTGACTATCGCAGGGCGATTAGGAAAATATGGTCTATAAGTAACGGATAATATGGCAGTGGCTGTAGTAGTGGCTATAGTACTACGATAGTGACTATCGCAGGAGGATTAGGAAAATATGGTCTATAAGTAACGGATAATATGGCAGTGGCAGTAGTAGTGGCTATAGTACTACGATAGTGACTATCACAGGGGCTTATTAAAATAGTGTCTATAAGTAACGGATACTATGGCAGTGGCTATAGTACTATGATAATGGTTTTCAAGTGGGGGGTTAAGAAAATAGTGGCTATAAGTAACGGATACCATGGCAGTGGCTATAGTACTGCGATAGTGGCTATAAGTAACGGATACTATGGCAGTGGCTATAGTACTACGATAGTGGCTATCGCAGGGGGCTTATTAAAATAGGGTCTATAAGTAACGGATACTATGGAAGTGGCTATAGTACTATGATAATGGTTTTTTTAGTGTGGGGTTAATAAAATAGTGGCTATAAGTAACGGATACTATGGAAGTGGCTATAGTACTATGATAATGGTTTTTTTAGTGTGGGGTTAATAAAATAGTGGCTATAAGTAACGGATACTATGGCAGTGGCTATAGTACTACGATAGTGGCTATCGCAGGGGGCTTATTAAAATAGGGTATATAAGTAACGGATACTATGGAAGTGGCTATAGTACTATGATAATGGTTTTTTTAGTGTTGGGTTAATAAAATAGTGGCTATAAGTAACGGATACTATGGCAGTGGCTATAGTACTACGATAGTGGCTATCGCAGGGGGCTTATTAAAATAGGGTCTATAAGTAACGGATACTATGGAAGTGGCTATAGTACTATGATAATGGTTTTTTTAGTGTGGGGTTAATAAAATAGTGGCTATAAGTAACGGATACTATGGCAGTGGCTATAGTACTACGATAGTGGCTATCGCAGGGGGCTTATTAAAATAGGGTCTATAAGTAACGGATACTATGGAAGTGGCTATAGTACTATGATAATGGTTTTTTTAGTGTGGGGTTAATAAAATAGTGGCTATATGTAACGGATACTATGGCAGTGGCTATAGTACTACGATAGTGGCTATCGCAGGGGGCTTATTAAAATAGGGTCTATAAGTAACGGATACTATGGAAGTGGCTATAGTACTATGATAATGGTTTTTTTAGTGTGGGGTTAATAAAATAGTGGCTATAAGTAACGGATACTATGGCAGTGGCTATAGTACTACGATAGTGACTATCGCAGGGGGATTAGGAAAATATGGTCTATAAGTAACGGATAATATGGCAGTGGTTGTAGTAGTGGCTATAGTACTACGATAGTGACTATCGCAGGGGGATTAGGAAAATATGGTCTATAAGTAACGGATAATATGGCAGTGGTTGTAGTAGTGGCTATAGTACTACGATAGTGACTATCGCAGTGGGATTAGGAAAATATGGTCTATAAGTAACGGATACTATGGCAGTGGCTATAGTAGTGACTATAGTACTACGATAGTGACTATCGCAGGGGGATTAGGAAAATATGGTCTATAAGTAACGGATAATATGGCAGTGGTTGTAGTAGTGGCTATAGTACTACGATAGTGACTATCGCAGGGGGATTAGGAAAATATGGTCTATAAGTAACGGATAATATGGCAGTGGTTGTAGTAGTGGCTATAGTACTACGATAGTGACTATCGCAGGGGGATTAGGAAAATATGGTCTATAAGTAACGGATAATATGGCAGTGGCTGTAGTAGTGGCTATAGTACTACGATAGTGACTATCGCAGGGGGATTAGGAAAATATGGTCTATAAGTAACGGATAATATGGCAGTGGTTGTAGTAGTGGCTATAGTACTACGATAGTGACTATCGCAGGGGGATTAGGAAAATATGGTCTATAAGTAACGGATAATATGGCAGTGGCTGTAGTAGTGGCTATAGTACTACGATAGTGACTATCGCAGGGCGATTAGGAAAATATGGTCTATAAGTAACGGATAATATGGCAGTGGCTGTAGTAGTGGCTATAGTACTACGATAGTGGCTATCACAGGGGCTTATTAAAATACTGTCTATAAGTAACGGATACTATGGCAGTGGCTATAGTACTATGATAATGGTTTTCAAGTGGGGGGTTAAGAAAATAGTGGCTATAAGTAATGGACACTATGGCAGTGGCTATAGTACTACGATAGTGGCTATCGCAGGGGGCTTATTAAAATAGGGTCTATAAGTAACGGATACTATGGAAGTGGCTATAGTACTATGATAATGGTTTTTTTAGTGTGGGGTTAATAAAATAGTGGCTATAAGTAACGGATACTATGGCAGTGGCTATAGTACTACGATAGTGGCTATAATTAACGGATACTATGGCAGTGGTTATAGTACTACGATAGTGGCTATCGCAGGGGGCTTATTAAAATAGGGTCTATAAGTAACGGATACTATGGCAGTGGCTATAGTACTACGATAGTGGCTATCGCAGGGGGCTTATTAAAATAGGGTCTATAAGTAACGGATTCTATGGCAGTGGCCATAGTACTATGATAATGGCTTTTGTATTGGCGGGTTAAGAAAATAGTGGCTATAAGTAACGGATACTATGGCAGTGGCTATAGTACTACGATAGTGGCTATCGCAGGGGGCTTATTAAAATAGGGTCTATAAGTAACGGATTCTATGGCAGTGGCTATAGTACTACGATAGTGGCTATCGCAGGGGGATTATTAAAATAGGGTCTATAAGTAACGGATTCTATGGCAGTGGCTATAGTACTACGATAGTGGCTATCGCAGGTGGCTTATTAAAATAGGGTCTATAAGTAACGGATTCTATGGCAGTGGCTATAGTACTATGATTATGGCTTTTGTATTGGCGGGTTAAGAAAAGAGTGGCTATAAGTAACGGATACTATGGCAGTGGCTATAGTACTACGATAGTGGCTATCGCAGGTGGCTTATTAAAATAGGGTCTATAAGTAACGGATTCTATGGCAGTGGCTATAGTACTACGATAGTGGCTATCGCAGGTGGCTTATTAAAATAGGGTCTATAAGTAACGGATTCTATGGCAGTGGCTATAGTACTATGATTATGGCTTTTGTATTGGCGGGTTAAGAAAAGAGTGGCTATATGTAACGGATACTATGGCAGTGGCTATAGTAGTGACTATAGTACTACGATAGTGACTATCGCAGGGGGATTAGGAAAATATGGTCTATAAGTAACGGATAATATGGCAGTGGCTATAGTACTACGATAGTGGCTATCGCAGGTGGCTTATTAAAATAGGGTCTATAAGTAACGGATTCTATGGCAGTGGCTATAGTACTACGATAGTGGCTATCGCAGGTGGCTTATTAAAATAGGGTCTATAAGTAACGGATTCTATGGCAGTGGCTATAGTACTATGATTATGGCTTTTGTATTGGCGGGTTAAGAAAAGAGTGGCTATAAGTAACGGATACTATGGCAGTGGCTATAGTAGTGACTATAGTACTACGATAGTGACTATCGCAGGGGGATTAGGAAAATATGGTCTATAAGTAACGGATAATATGGCAGTGGCTATAGTACTACGATAGTGGCTATCGCAGGGGGCTTATTAAAATAGTGTCTATAAGTAACGGATTCTATGGCAGTGGCCATAGTACTATGATTATGGCTTTTGTATTGGCGGGTTAAGAAAAGAGTGGCTATAAGTAACGGATACTATGGCAGTGGCTATAGTAGTGACTATAGTACTACGATAGTGACTATCGCAGGGGGATTAGGAAAATATGGTCTATAAGTAACGGATAATATGGCAGTGGCTATAGTACTACGATAGTGGCTATAAGTAACGGATACTATGGCAGTGGCTATAGTACTACGATAGTGGCTATCGCAGGGGGCTTATTAAAATAGGGTCTATAAGTAACGGATTCTATGGCAGTGGCCATAGTACTATGATAATGGCTTTTGTATTGGCGGGTTAAGAAAATAGTGGCTATAAGTAACGGATACTATGGCAGTGGCTATAGTACTACGATAGTGGCTATAATTAACGGATACTATGGCAGTGGTTATAGTACTACGATAGTGGCTATCGCATGGGGCTTATTAAAATAGTGTCTATAAGTAACGGATTCTATGGCAGTGGCCATAGTACTATGATTATGGCTTTTGTATTGGCGGGTTAAGAAAAGAGTGGCTATAAGTAACGGATACTATGGCAGTGGCTATAGTACTACGATAGTGGCTATAATTAACGGATACTATGGCAGTGGCTATAGTACTACGATAGTGGCTATAATTAACGGATACTATGGCAGTGGTTATAGTACTACGATAGTGGCTATCGCAGGGGGCTTATTAAAATAGTGTCTATAAGTAACGGATTCTATGGCAGTGGCCATAGTACTATGATTATGGCTTTTGTATTGGCGGGTTAAGAAAAGAGTGGCTATAAGTAACGGATACTATGGCAGTGGCTATAGTAGTGACTATAGTACTACGATAGTGACTATCGCAGGGGGATTAGGAAAATATGGTCTATAAGTAACGGATAATATGGCAGTGGCTGTAGTAGTGGCTATAGTACTACGATATTGGCTATCGCAGGGGGGATTAGGCAAATAGGGGCTATGGTTAACGGATACTCTGGCAGTGGCTATAGTAATGGCTATAGTACTATTTTAGTGGCTATGGTAAATAATGGGAGGTTAGGAAAATAGTGGCCATGAATAATGGATAGGCCTACTTGTTATAAAAAAGGCTATGATTCTAGTAGATTAGGAGAATTATGGCTTTATTTGTGAAATATTGGATACAGAAGTGGCTATGGTTGTAAGAGAATACAAATGTAGTAGCTGTACGTATAAAAGACTTTGTAAAATATTCGCTAGAATGTGGGATAGTAACCATAGTGAAGGACAAAACAGACGCCCGAAGGTGTCACATTGTAACAATAAGATAATTTCATTGCATTAAAATGTTGAGAACCTTAATGGGTCATTTTCTACATATTTAATATTTGTGTGATTTCCATATCTGAACAATGAATTAATTGTAGATAACATTTCTTCAGCCTAGTTTGTAATTTAATGAGTGGTCCATGCAACACTGTTCCCTTAGCAACTGAAATTACGAGATTGAGTGGAGAATTCGTGTGCTTTGTTATTGCTTTTAAAAAAAATTTTCAGCAACTGGATTTCGAAATAGAAACTGGTTTCTTCCCAAGCAACCAGTCGGAGGATTGTTATGCTTTGCCCTTTGCAATAGTATTGCCATTGGGCATTTGGTTAATGTGTTGCCTATTGTTAAGGGATGAAACTAAACGTTTCTATTGTAAACTTCTAAATTATTTGCAGATCCTTTATCTTAGGCTAGTAATGCTGTATAGCATCCATAACGCGTCCAATGGGTTTTTGTAGTCACATGTTCCCCTTTATGGAAAGGTAAGTATTGGAAACATGATGTTACGCATTACTGTTCCAGTGGACCGACAGTTTAGGGTTTATAAACTTACATTGCTCTAAGCATTTACAGTGTTAAAGTCTCTCCTTAGGAGAACAGGATTTACACTGATTTACTCGTGGGGATTGAATGAAGACTGTTGGTGTAAAGGAAAAACCCAAGAAACCATAAGACTTGGCTATGACGTCATTTGAATTGAAATACGTTTTCAATAGGAAAACATCGTCGGCTTTATAAAGTTTCTACACGTTCTCAATATATATATATATTATAACCTAAGTTATTTAAAATATAACTTTGCCTTTAGGTTATATATTTAATTACCTTAACACTCTTTTGTCTCACCTTCAGGTTTCTAATTAATTAACATCAATATCAATTTTAACATAAATTGCATTTATTCTTGACACTTAATTAATACACATTATACCCATTTACCTTAATACTATTTAGTGGCAAGATTGATTCCTTAACTAATATTACAATTACAAAAAAACAAAGGTGGACTCTTGAGGCTTTAGGTTATTACAATAAAGTTTAATAATGACAGTGTTAATTTCTCTTTCTCTGGGGTCGTTATTATGGATCTTTTTATAAATTAGAACGTGGTGAAAAAAACTAGATTATTATTTTATACCAATGAATTTAAAATTGTTCTGAATTTACTGTTTATAAAGATCTGATGGCGAACTTTAATGTAAAAAGAAAGTACGTATTGTTTGTTGCTTTCATAGGATCTTGACCGTTGATACTGCTTCGATGCACTTTTCAAATAACTAACTTATTTTTCCTAATTCTTTACTAAATTATTTACGCTTCACTTTTTAAATTATACAAATACAATAAATTACAATTCGCTTAATTCTATTAAACAAATTTTACCCCTTATTAACATTGCTGATACTTGCCCCCCCCCCATTACGTCTGCCCTCTTCTGAAGTTCCTCCAAGACTCCCCGATCACTTACTTTCCCAACCTCACATCATCTCTGCCCCTCACGTATTTTAGTTAATTTGGTTATCCCCTTACCCATTTACTTAGAGCCTTCTCTAACGGTACAGTGTTATTATAACCCAGGTATTTTGGTCCTTGGAACGTCCTATCTTAATATATTTAGACCCTTCTTTTGTCAAAATTTCCCACAGCCCACCTATGACTTCTTGAAATAGAACAATGGTTAAGTACTTTGTACGTATTTTTAGTAACTTTTCTTGTCGCTTTGATTAATATTTCTTACGACTATTTGTTCTTTTTTTTGGATATAAACTGAATTTATTCTTTAGCCTCATACGTTATGTTATAATATATATATATATATATATATATATATATATATATATATATATATATATGACTTATATTACATATACAACATATATATACTTATATATACAAATAATATAATCTTTCCGCAATTAACAATGTTAAAAATTCAACAAAGGCTTAAACAGCAATAAAAAAAACTGAAAAGCAGTTTTTCAATAGATCAAAATTCTAGATAGATGTAACTAGTTTAGAATATTTATTCAACTAGTCCGACGGTAAACTTGCTACAACAAACTCAGAAAAATACTCAACTAATGTAAAATATATAGTAGTCTATGATTTCAACTTTACAAAACACTATAAGCTATTGTTTAAACAAAATATACTTTGAAGTGAAATTGATTTTATTATAAAATGAAGTTATTTAATTTTTACAATATCAAATATTGAATTTTTCACTATAGAGTACCAAAGTACGATTGTCAAATTATTATAGGATGAGAGTTATACGTGAAACCCTGTCGGGAAGGATAATTAATCATGCGTGCAAGGTTGCATACCTGGAGAGCTCTGAAGGGAACATAGCAGGCCTATAGAAGCCTGAAGAAGAGATCATCCAGGCACTTGTAGTGGTGTATGTTATTGGGCTAGAATCTCTGGACCTGGTCTCCGAGACATTTCTAGCCGTTACCCTAGGCTAAGGTCTGAGTCTCGTAGATATGACAGTAACTATAATTGTTTTGGTCGTTTAGCATCTGTCTGTGTGTGTGTGTGTGTGTGTGTGTGTGTGTGTGTGTGTGTGTATGTGTGTGTGTTTGTGTGTGTGTGTGTGTGTGTGTGTGTGTGTGTGTGTGTGTGTGTGTGTGTGTGTGTGTGTGTGTGTGTGTGTGTGTGTGTGTGTGTGTGTGTGTGTGTGTGTGTGTGTGTGTGTGTGTGTCTGTGTGTGTGTGTGTGTGTGTGTGTGTGTGTGTGTGTGTGTGTGTGTGTGTGTGTGTCTGTGTGTGTGTGTGTGTATGTTGCAACGTCCCCCCCACCTCACTTCTTAACCGTCCCTACTACCGCTGCTCTACGCGGTCGTTTGTTGTTTAAATCCTTTCTTGCAGAATACTAAAATTTAATTGTTTACAAGAAAAACATATTTATAAACAACTAAAAATCTGCCTATCACCCTGCTGGTAAAACCGTGCTAAACTCCCAGAGTTAAGTGTATGTTTCCTGCTCGTAGGGCCAAACCCACAACAAGCCTATTCCCGCTGACTACTTTTTAAAATACATATAAACACTCCTAAATAAGTTTATCAATTGTGTATGGTCTAAGTATAGTCACACATGTCAAATTAATAGTCAGCTGGAAAGAAACACATTTAGAATAATACACATAATAAACACAGAGTCTTACCACCTGATGATGATCTGCAGAAACAGCAAGGGAACGTGCAAAATATGATTGTGTTTAAAAATACCTATTTTAAAAGGCTCCTGTGTCCTCTTAAACACAATCTGCCAGTAGATAAATCTCTGGACTTTTATTACAAAAAACCAACTAATCTTTAGACTAGCTCGTGAAATTAGTAGAGAGAAACTCTTTAAAACATTAGGCTTTATCTATTGCCATTTAATGAAATTTAATTAAATTTGTTTACTGATTTGATAATCATTTTTATATTAGTTGGAAAAAGCTAAACAGTTTTTATTGGTTATTTGACACAGGATGGAAAGCAAATAATGTTGATTTTTATGACATATTTAACTCTATTTATTGAAATAAAAAAGAAAATTTATCCTTCAAAGTATTACACAATTATATTAGCAAAACAATTCACTGAGTTACTTCTTGTTTCTTATGCTTTAAAAAATTATACTTTGCTTATAGATTTATTACATTTACATTAACATAAAATCATTTTCAAAATTACACATAATAATATTTTATCTCCTATATGGAATTGGTAAATTCATATTTTATGACCTTTAATTTTTAAGTTTATAATATTCGAAAATTTCTCATTTCCTTTTACTAAACGGCTTATGGCCAAAAACCTTTTGTAATTTTAATATTCATTATTTTAAATATTCTGAACACATAAATTCATTTACTTAGCATACAATTTATTAAAATTTTATTAAAGAGTGAAGTCATTGTTTTAAGCTTGCAAATTTGTTTGAATTTAATAAAATTAACTAACTAAATTTGACGTGACTGGTTATCGAATAAAGAAAATGACTTGCCAAAGATGTTCCTGCCGGTCCTCGGGGTCCCTCGTCTGGATTCCCTGGTCCTTGGACACCGGAAGTCGCCATCCCTGGTTCGTCGGTGGTGGTTTCCCTCTATTCGAGCGTCCTGGAGGCTGAGTCTGGAGCCTTCATCCTTTGGTGGTCCTGGATGTCGAAAGCGCTGAGGTTATGGTCCATCTGGCCTGCTGACGGTCTCTACTCGCGGTCCAGCATAGCGTCCCGCGGCACCTCGTGTTAAAAAATTATTACAGACTGTCTCTAAAGGCTTAGAGACCAAGTATATATAGCGGTGAATTTAACCTACCGCACCCCGCCTGCAAAGTTTGCTATCGCTCGATTTATTCCTTGTACAGGCAAGTCGGGCAACGAATCTGTTTTAGCTTGCATAGTTTGATAATTAATTTTAGAACACTGAAAAATGTCTATTTTATTTAAACGGCTGTAACTTTTTTGTTTCTTAAGTTTTTTGAATTCTGTTTTCTCTAATGTTCATTCTAGGTTATTGTGGTTCTTTTGAAATGTCGATGAAAGTTCTACGTGGTTTGGTTCGAAAAATAGCTTTTTTAGGCACTTAGAATTTTTTCGCTTCACTCTCGATGTTCAAATTTAGTTAGTTATTACAAATTTATTTTATAACATTCTTTAATGTGGCTTAACTATTCTATTTACTGTTTTATTTAATTTTTCCCTCTTTATTAATTGTATAATTCCCTACTTGATTATTTTAAAAACAGCTTTATTTCTAAAAAACAGGAAATTACTTATTTCCCACTTGCGACGGTCCCCAGCCCGTTGCAATTTCCCCGTCTGAGAGGTTAAAAATGTTTTACTTTGTTAAAATATTTTTTACCAATTCCTTATCTTACTCTTACTTAAACTATCTTATTCTATTACAAAATTTTCTTATTATTACTCTCTTGTCTCTTGAGAAGTTTTCACCCTGAAACACTTCAAACACAAGTCAATTAGCAATTTATTAGTCACTTTTGTTTAAACTAAATTTTTATTTGGTCAATTGACACCTTATTCACTACACTGATGGCTGTCATTTCCTTTATCTATTTACCACGTCAATTTCATTTATACTAGTTATGGCTTTAAAAACAATGACTTGCAATTAAAAACCTAACTAATCCTACAATACTATTTTTTAAACATATTCCTTTTATATCTTAACTATTACGTATTATTGTGTCAGCTGTGGAAGCACAGTTTATCAAGTTTAATTTGTTTACTTTCCGATAAACCTTTCCTTGTCGTAGCGACTAACTATTACGTGGATTCCACATTCCATTTTACCTGACAAGGTCAATGAGCTGGCTTGTAAACATTCTAATAAAGTACGACAACAATTCTACTTGTCATATTAAACGGAACGAACCTTGCCTTTTAAATTCTCTATCTTCAGATTGTACAGTTTATAAAACTGGCTTGTGTCTAGATTATCGAAGTCCACTTGATAAATCTCGATTGCTTCTGATTTTAATGCAAAGTTTTTATGGTCGACCTTGATCGTCAGTACACAAGTTTTCTTGTTTTATATTGTCCAGTGAAAGTCTGATCTAACTACCCACTATCTCATGCACACAAATTTCTTGTTTGATTCTGCAAGGTTTGACCGTGTATTTGTTGTACAAGTTATTAAGATTCGCCTGCTATCTCCCTGATTGTTGCTTGATTTAACCAGCTTGTTTGATTTACGCAGTGAATGTAGCTCGCCAATGTTTGCTCAATATACACAAAGACTTCCTGAATAATACTTTGCAATATTGGTTCAGTTATTAAAGAGTTTGTTTTACATTTAAACATTTGTCCTTTTACAAATAAGTAGCTAATCTTAAAGTCTAGATTTAGCCTTATTCAACTACTGCTTATTCTTGTTTCTACTTTAAATCAGTTTATTAATCATTCTGACAATTTAATTCCTGCCTAACTTAGCTTATCGCTCGCGTACTGGTTCTATTATTGAACAATATTCTAATTTGGCATTTCTGTACTTTCTGGTTCATGATCAGTGTAAAGTTCACATTCTAGAACCCTTTACCCGTCATAAAACTTCTTAATGTTTTTAACATCCTATACAATTCTACAGAATACATTACAAGATATTTTATAATTGTTAACACAGTTGATTTGATTAATTGTAACAAATCAGGTTATTGTTCCTGAGTTTGTTTCATATCCCTTAAACATTTCTCTTTAAATTATTTTTGGAACTTCCGTAGAACATCCTATTGACATTGTCCTGTTTTAAATACATTTAGGCTTTTTTGCCCTCTACTATTTTGGTACGTCCGGCTTATTTTGCTGCAAGGAAAGTTTCTATAAACTCGTTCCCCGCCCGTCCACCGGATATTTTCATTGTGGCCTTGTTTACAAACACTGATGATTGCCTTAACCTTGAGCCCTTGTTTACTTTTGTTCGACTCGCTGGGTATTTCATTCAAAACATCTCAATACTTTATTGTTATTGTTGTAACCTAGACAATTCTAGTTTATTTAAAGCACAGCGGTTATTATTGGTACTGCCTTTCTTAATAGCATTTAGTTTTAAGTTATTTTTTACTTATTCATAAAACCTTTCATTAAACACGTCTGAATAACTGTTTATCAATTCTTGTAATTTCAACATTTCTTGTTTGTTTAATATGCCATGATTATTTGTATTTTCCAACTTAATCGTATTTATTTTTAGACATGTTTTACGCGTTCTGATTTTCTTTCTTGCGTTTTGTGTTACGCCATTGTGCGTAATTCCTGTATTTTATTTTTATTTTTGATTTATTTTTACTTGGTTTACTTTGATAATTGTGATACTGGTGAGATTTACTTTTAAATTTATTTTTAACAAACAATTTGGACTTCGTTTTCAAGCAAGATTGATTAGAATTAAAGTGCTTTGGAATTCTTGTTAAGTCTAACGGATTTGTTTCCCGACAATTAGGTCTTTCCCTAACTTGTTGGAATTTTATTTGTTTCGGCTTGTAGTCATTTTTATTTAATTCGTTGAATCCTCCCTCGTCATTATTTAATTTGTTTGTTGTAGGTTTGGTTAACCCATTTTTTGCTTTGTTTAATCCCGTTAGCTTACTTGATTCCGTTCTTTCACAGATTAATAATTCACTCTCGCACAACTTGTTATTTAAATTTTTGGTAATCTCGTTCTTAACTTTATTCGTTGACAATTGTTTTAATTTTATTTTTTGTTCCCCGCTTGTATCGGTGGAACATATTACATTTTTAGTTATATTTTTGTTTAGTGTTTGTTTATTTTTTAGTTTGTCATCACCTAACTCGCACAAGGACCCATCTTCCTGATCCTTGCCCGTGAACAGCCCCTTCTGCACGCTATTCACTATCGGGCCCTCCAATGTCGGCTCTACAGGTGTTAATTTGCCGTCGTTAATTGACCCGTCTATAACAGGCGAGCCTATTATATTTATTTCCTGTTCCCCGCTTGTAACGTCGGAACATATTACATTTTTGTTAGTATTTTTGTTTGTTATTTTATTAATTTTATTACATCCTATCTCTTGTTTTATATTATTTTTATTATTATTCGATACAAGAAACTCCTGGTGCAGCAGATATCCATCAATTTCGTACGTCATGAACGATCTCTCCATGTTTATCCGGGCTTTTAACGCACACAAAGTATTTGCTCCCAAGATGAGGTCAACCCGTAGATTGTCCACAATCAAGAAAACAAATTCCTTTGTGTGTCCGTTTAATGTTAGAGGTAGCATCGTTTGTAACTTGACTCGTTTACAGGTTGACCCTAATGCTGTGACTATCGCTACGTTAGCTATAGGTAGCTCATAGAATAAATTCCCGTTTTGTTTTAGGGCTATGTATTTTTCTGTTTTAATCACAGACATTTGGGCACCTGTATCAACTTGTGCAATTAACTTATGGTCTTTAATTTCGCACTCTATCACTGGACACTGGTCTATATTCTCTAGTGTTACAACCGAGTCAATTCTTTCCTCTAACAAATCGTCCCTAATAGACATGGAAAATCCGTTTAGGCTGATGTTATTATGACGGTAAACCGGCTTTTCCTTCGGTCTCTCGCTCTGAATTATTTTTGGTTTCTTATTGCTTCGGATCTCTAACCTGGTTAACTTATCTCCCTGATTGTTGCCAGAGATCCTCATATTTAGTTTTTTGGCTTGTGGCCGCTTGGTCCGGGGATAGGCGATTTAGGATGAGGGTTCTTAGGATACTTGGTATCTTGGTATTTTGCGGTATCACCATGGGACCTTGGGTTAGGGTTAGGTTGTTGGTTTGGAGCAACCTGCCTCTGTTGACTTCTTTGAGCGATCCCATTACCATTTCCGTTGTCAGTAACGCTGTCTAGCTGTTGTAGGAAAACTATCGCTTGTTTGATGTTACTTGTGGGGTTCCCCACACTAGCTAGCTGAACGTTACTCCCAAAGTGTTTCATTAACATGAAAATGAGATGGTTCTCTGGGATTATCGGGTCTAAGTTTTTCGCCCTGTTTACTATCATAATAAAATACTCTGCCATAGAGTATGGTCCATTATTATGGTAGCGCCCTTGATTTATTTGTCTGCGTACCCGATCCTGCTGGCGATAACTCCAGAAATGCTCCGTGAATTCCTGCCTGAATTCAGAATAAGTTTCTGTATTGTTCTTTATGGCTTTCCACCATGCATCCGCTGCCCCTTTCAAATATCGCTCTACAATTCTTAATTTTGCAGTCTCGTCCATAGTATTGTCTATTTCAGAAAATAGATCTTCTATTTCCCCTAGGAATGTCATTGGATCTTCCTTGTCATTCCCCCAGAACTCAATCCTACGGTACGTAGCCTCCCCGTTCCTGTCTATTACCCTTGGTAAGCAAACTTGTGTTACTATTCCCGCTCCAGCGGTTTGCTTTACTTTTGCAACTTGTTGCTTTACTGTCTTAATGTCCTCTTGGATATTCTGTACCTTTTCGTTTAATTTAGCCGTTTTTGTTTCCGTTTTAGTTTTTAGTCTCTCAATTTCTGTCTCATGTTCGCTTAACTTTTCATATATATGACTTGTCTTAGTCTCATTTTCTTTTTGATAATCCTCGAATTTTGACTGGAAAGCCTCCCATAAATGTCGTCTTTCCATTTTCTCTTCCTCCCTCCATTGTTTTTCTCTGTCCTCTCTCTCCTTCTCCTTTTGTTTTTCTTTTTCATCTCTCTCCTTCTCTCTCTGTTTTGCTTCCTCCCTCTCTTCCTCTCTTAATCGTTTCTCTTCCGCCTTCTCTTTCTCTCTCAATTGTTTCTCTTCCTCTCTCCATTGTTTTTCTTTGTCCTCTCTCTCCTTCGCCCTTTGTTCTGCTTCCTCTCTCAATCGTTTTTCTTTTTCATCTCTCTCCTTCTCCCTTTGTTCTGCTTCCTCTCTCAATCGTTTCTCTTTTTCATCTCTCTCCTTCTCCCTTTGTTTTGCTTCCTCCCTCTCTTTCTCCCTCAATTGTCTCTCTTCCTCTCTCAATCGTTTCGCTTCCGCCTTCTCTTTCTCTCGCTCTTCTTTGTCTTTTTCCTCCTTTGCCTTGAAAAAGGCCATCAATTTATCTATCTCGGGTTTTGACATTTTGATTTACTATTTAATATTCAATTAATTATTTATTCCCTTATTTCTTTCTTTTTGATTTGGTTTAGGCCAGATGGTTCCTACCCGCTCTTTCGACTAAATCTTTATTCAAATTTATTTATTTTATTTTTATTCGTACGCTCTTGGATTCGTTCAATTTATATTATTATTTAAAAATTTAATTACATTATTTAAAACATTTTGACTTCATTTATTTAAACTATCTCGATTTATTTCTATTATTTAACTATTTAATTTTGATATAGGGAACCTGTTCAAAGTCTCTACCGTTCGGGCGCCAATTCTGCAACGTCCCCCCCCACCTCACTTCTTAACCGTCCCTACTACCTCTGCTCTACGCGGTCGTTTGTTGTTTAAATCCTTTCTTGCAGAATACTAAAATTTAATTGTTTACAAGAAAAACATATTTATAAACAACTAAAAATCTGCCTATCACCCTGCTGGTAAAACCGTGCTAAACTCCCAGAGTTAAGTGTATGTTTCCTGCTCGTAGGGCCAAACCCACAACAAGCCTATTCCCGCTGACTACTTTTTAAAATACATATAAACACTCCTAAATAAGTTTATCAATTGTGTATGGTCTAAGTATAGTCACACATGTCAAATTAATAGTCAGCTGGAAAGAAACACATTTAGAATAATACACATAATAAACACAGAGTCTTACCACCTGATGATGATCTGCAGAAACAGCAAGGGAACGTGCAAAATATGATTGTGTTTAAAAATACCTATTTTAAAAGGCTCCTGTGTCCTCTTAAACACAATCTGCCAGTAGATAAATCTCTGGACTTTTATTACAAAAAACCAACTAATCTTTAGACTAGCTCGTGAAATTAGTAGAGAGAAACTCTTTAAAACATTAGGCTTTATCTATTGCCATTTAATGAAATTTAATTAAATTTGTTTACTGATTTGATAATCATTTTTATATTAGTTGGAAAAAGCTAAACAGTTTTTATTGGTTATTTGACACAGGATGGAATGCAAATAATGTTGATTTTTATGACATATTTAACTCTATTTATTGAAATAAAAAAGAAAATTTATCCTTCAAAGTATTACACAATTATATTAGCAAAACAATTCACTGAGTTACTTCTTGTTTCTTATGCTTTAAAAAATTATACTTTGCTTATAGATTTATTACATTTACATTAACATAAAATCATTTTCAAAATTACACATAATAATATTTTATCTCCTATATGGAATTGGTAAATTCATATTTTATGACCTTTAATTTTTAAGTTTATAATATTCGAAAATTTCTCATTTCCTTTTACTAAACGGCTTATGGCCAAAAACCTTTTGTAATTTTAATATTCATTATTTTAAATATTCTGAACACATAAATTCATTTACTTAGCATACAATTTATTAAAATTTTATTAAAGAGTGAAGTCATTGTTTTAAGCTTGCAAATTTGTTTGAATTTAATAAAATTAACTAACTAAATTTGACGTGACTGGTTATCGAATAAAGAAAATGACTTGCCAAAGATGTTCCTGCCGGTCCTCGGGGTCCCTCGTCTGGATTCCCTGGTCCTTGGACACCGGAAGTCGCCATCCCTGGTTCATCGGTGGTGGTTTCCCTCTATTCGAGCGTCCTGGAGGCTGAGTCTGGAGCCTTCATCCTTTGGTGGTCCTGGATGTCGAAAGCGCTGAGGTTATGGTCCATCTGGCCTGCTGACGGTCTCTACTCGCGGTCCAGCATAGCGTCCCGCGGCACCTCGTGTTAAAAAATTATTACAGACTGTCTCTAAAGGCTTAGAGACCAAGTATATATAGCGGTGAATTTAACCTACCGCACCCCGCCTGCAAAGTTTGCTATCGCTCGATTTATTCCTTGTACAGGCAAGTCGGGCAACGAATCTGTTTTAGCTTGCATAGTTTGTTAATTAATTTTAGAACACTGAAAAATGTCTATTTTATTTAAACGGCTGTAACTTTTTTGTTTCTTAAGTTTTTTGAATTCTGTTTTCTCTAATGTTCATTCTAGGTTATTGTGGTTCTTTTGAAATGTCGATGAAAGTTCTACGTGGTTTGGTTCGAAAAATAGCTTTTTTAGGCACTTAGAATTTTTTCGCTTCACTCTCGATGTTCAAATTTAGTTAGTTATTACAAATTTATTTTATAACATTCTTTAATGTGGCTTAACTATTCTATTTACTGTTTTATTTAATTTTTCCCTCTTTATTAATTGTATAATTCCCTACTTGATTATTTTAAAAACAGCTTTATTTCTAAAAAACAGGAAATTACTTATTTCCCACTTGCGACGGTCCCCAGCCCGTTGCAGTGTGTGTGTGTGTGTGTGTGTGTGTGTGTGTGTGTGTGTGTGTGCGCGCGCGCGCGCGCGCGTTGTAAATATTTCGAGTGAAACACCAGAGAACGACAACACCTTTATATCATAGTCTTCACGTCTCACAATGGAATCACGTTTCAGAGAGTGATCTTATAGTTTTGTTACAATCTGTGATGTAATCAGCGATTTAATAACCGCACGGGAAAAGTTATAAGAAGCAAAACGTATCTCTAATATTTATTAAAAAAACATTGCCCTGTACTGCGTGACGTTTGCAATGGGAATTGTTTCTCATGATGCCTGTATTATTTTTTAATAAATGTATTGACATTAATTTTTGTTTGTGTAACATTTATTTTTTATTTTGATGTTATTACATTTTTAAATATTTATAAATTGATAGAAACGTTATAACCTCTCTTGTTGCTTATTTACTAAGCTAAAACTTGTACTCAGTTTCTCAATCATGTTGTAACTATTGCCATAAACCTTTTAAATGCTTCCTACATTACTGCTTCGTCCTTTCATTATATGGTTTTATAATGTACATTTTAATTTGGAATAATCTCCTCAACCTCACTTTTGCGTCACAATTTCTTCACTCTTCGCTTCCTCGTTTGTTCTTCAACATACCTTTGCTTCTAATGCGTTAGTGCGACAATTTTCATGTCGTCTAAATTCTCAACCTTTCTTCCGAGCTCTACATTGAACAATATTTATTCAATTTGTCTTCGGTTTTGGTAAAATTTCTATATGGTGTGTATAAGTATTTTCATTGCTAACAAAATATAGCTTTGCCCGTCTTTAAGTGCTCGAAAATAGGTTTAACTGTCATTCTTCCTTTATTCTAAGGCTACTTACGCTCTTCCTGGAGCGGTTTTATCTGTTCTAGGTGTTCTTTTCTCGATCACGGAATCATTGGTTACTGTATGAAAGTAATTAATAACAATATTTCTAAATGCTAATTGTTCGTCACTGTGTCTAGTTGTTTTCCTCCGTGTACTTTCAAGTTTGGACCTTATGCAATTCCTGTTTATTTGTAATAGTAGTCTTATTACACCAGACCCGCGCTATAATCGATTTCCAAATGTTGATTAGTTACGAATCCCAAATTCTACTAGTGTTATCAAAACTGTTTCTCAATCCCATTGTATGTTTTGCCCCGTCGCTGAAGTTAATTATTTCCCTAGATTTTGCTGAATTATTTTGAGTAAATGGAGGACGTAGGTTTGAAATCTACTTTACTTCTGAAAAACTCGTAAAAGTGGTGGCTTTTGCGTACAAAGTATTCTCCTACTCTAAATAATTACCATATATATAGATCTGAATTTGTTGCTATAATGGTAAATCCTGATAAATTTGTTTAAATTTTGTCAGGGCTCATCCTAAATCTAAACTGCAGTGATCCTTAAAGGAAAACTCCAAACAAGGTACTCAGATTTATTGGGATATTTAGACGAGTTTTAGAACAAGTGTCACAATTAAATAAAGCATTTATTTGTAGTTAGATTTTATTGTTTTCAATAAAAATTACAGTTGCTAATGATTATATTTTTCCATAAATTTCAACAAAATGACTTGAATAATGTTTTATTACTTTATTATCATCTCCTTTTGCAATGTTTATTCCAAAAGCTAAGCGGCAATACTATAATTTTATTATCTCTCTCTCCCTTCCTACGACCCTTAAAAGTGAGTTAGCATTATGGGTTTATTTAATTAGGTAGGCCTATAGGGAATTGTTAATTTAAATTGTTTTGCATTATCATGGCTTGTTTATATTCGATAAGGCTTGCTGTTATTTTTTATATAAGAAGCAAATTCTAAAACATGAAAACACAAAACGTTTTGTATAAGGTTTTTATTTTATTGCTATATTCTTTATTCTTCTTCTGTCTGCGAAGAGTTACATTCACTAACAATATAAGTCCATACAAGGAGCCTTAAAGTTGGATGTAATTAAAGGCCTGCAAGAGTTAGGCTTTTTCACCTGATAAATAGCAACTTTTTTCAAAGATAATTATTTGAAGCACTAAGTGAAAACTATCAACTTACTTGCCGACGCGTTTCGAAACCATCATTTTATTGACGAAGCATGTCCTGGTTTGTCAATGAACTCTAGATAAATACAATACCAACTTTAAAAAAAATGTTTATTTATATTTAGGACTAACTAGCCCTTGGAAAAATATTTAAAATATTGGCATATTATATTACTGTTTAGAAATGTTTACTGCCCACTCTTAAACATTATTTCATTAAATACAAAACATTAAAAACAACAAAAAATGACAGTTGAATGATAAATTATACCACATTGTTGATGAAGATTCTGCAGTAAACTTACGTCAGATGAATATAGTTTTGGTTGATTTTTTATTGTGTTTATTGTGTTTGATATCTCTTAAAAGGGTCGCCCTCATATAGGCAAATATATATATATATATATAGCTTCCATTTCCAGGTGGAAGTGCAGGCCGTCTAGAAGAGTGCTGTTAAGGTAAGTAACAGGGGCCTTGAGACCCAATACTAAGTTACTGGTGTCTACATTACTTTCTGGCTTTTGTTTTATATATTTTCCACCAGTATACACGTAGTATTAAATGAATTAAAATCTTTCCTGTAGCTGTAGTTCAAATTCTATGTTGTTTAACGCACGCACTTGCACGCAACATGCACACATATACACATCATTTTAAATGGTAAAGATAATATAGGTTTGTGAATAAATTAGCAACACATTTAACTTTTGACCCTTAATCACGGATAAACCTTTGATAAGACTTTAGCACTTTCCTGTAACGAAACTATAAAAATATCTCCTCTTTTTGATACCTCCGGCATGGTCTAGGTGAGACAGGGTAGAGATTAGGCAGCTTGTGGTCACGGTATTTTGGGGGAGGTAATGCCAGGAAGGTATCAACGTTGCGCTTCCGTTGGCCATTAATTAATACCCATCGGGACCCGGGACCCTTAGGGTCAACAGCTCAAGTCCTCTTTCCACAAGAACACTCTATTAGAAAATATCAAGTAAGCCTATAAATCCTGAACTAAAAGAATACCACTTGCAATAATAAATGATTTTATCCTGCAAAAGTAAGGAAATTATTTTTCAAAAACTAATTTTATATAAGGCTAATAAAAAACTTTTTTGTGTGCGAATATTTAAACAATTTAATTTATTTTAAATTTCTTTTTTGTGTTAATTTTGGTAGTATCACATTATTACCACATTTTAAAAGCTTTCGTTTAGGCCATCACCAATTGAGAAGTAGTTTCGAGTAAACAGTAAAGGAAGTGAGTTGAAATGGCAACCAAAGCCTGAAGTAGTGGCTGCTGTATATTCCTTTACAAAAACTAGAAATCGTCACTTTAGCTCCAGCAATGGCGGCCAATAAGTGTATTATAATTGAAGACTGTAACCCTTATCTCGCCCATGAAGAATTCTTCCCCCAATTTATGAACAACTGCTAAAGGTATTATGCCTATCTAACGGTTGAGGAGGAGGTACAGCGAGTGACATTGGACGCAGGGTTTTACTTTGTACACAATCAGAATTATTGTAAAGGCCACATTTTTATACAGGCCTATTATGTTACTAGACACAGAAAATAATAGTTTATGTTTGTTATGTAGGCCTACAAGTTGTTATTGTTGTTTTAACAAATTTACAATTATTACAAATATTCACAAGTTTAATAATTTTGTCGAGTTTATACCAGAAATAAAATTCAAATAAGTTACTTGTTTTACTTTTCATAAATGGGTATACCCGGGGACAAGGGGGGCTTCAGCCCCCTAGCTTACTCCCAGATTTAAAAAACAAGTAGGCCAGTGCATTTTTGCGAAACGTTTTTGAATCGCAGGACATACCATGGATGTAAAATATTTATATACAAAAAATGTGTAACTCCCTTCAATATTTTCATATTGTTGCTTTTTAATAAAAAGTAGGGGCCTACGAGCAAATAGATTTTTGTGTTTATTTCTTTTATACATTAAGTACCGTGGATTAGTACTATATAAGTGGTAATAGGTTAAACAAGGTTAAAACTAAGGCTTAAGCTGCTTAACTTTTTAGTATGCAATGACTTTGTGCACAGCCCCCCCCCCCTAAACTACTTTCATGTGAGCACCTATGAAAATTGGGTGGATAGGAAACTGAGGGTTAAGTTACAAGGGTTAGGAACAATTAATAATAATAGAGGAAGAACTCTTGAATATAAACAAATACCTTCTTTACATAACAATAATATTACATTAACCTATATTTGCATACATTTTCATTTTATTTATAAAACGACATTAATGAAGTGAGAAAGTTTATGAAATATTAAACATATGGGAAAATATAAATTAACACGAAAATGCGTTGATTAAAAATTCCATACTTCAAGTTGATCCATTTAAAGAGTTATCAAGGACTAAAAATCTCCATTTTAAAACAAACCTTAATTACATTATTTTACTTCCATGTCTACAATAATTACAATAAATCAAACACAGCTGACGTTGTTTTGTTTTTACACGACTGTACATTTAATAAGCACTTGTATGTGATTACTATGGTAACAAGACAGACCAAAGGGGCGTGGCCGTTGACTCTATTCCCATCTGATTGGCCGCTTTGAAAATCGAGCGTGCTTCAAGTGTTTTCAATCGCTGTGATGTATTAACCTAACCGAGCTACAAGACGTTTCGGAAAAAGAGGAGGAAAAAAAGGTGACTAAGATTCTTATCAGCTTTAATATTTTGTAGTCTAATTGCATTGCTTTGCAGAATTTATCGTGCAATATATTGTATATCGGTTGCGCTGAGCGCCGTTGTTGCATACAGTCATACAAGTCCCCAGCTTTAACACTATAGCTGTCCTTTGTTGTATCGGGGGTAACAACGGTGGTTTACGTCTACAACGGTCCGAATAGTTTAGGGGTGAAACGTTTTGTAGTCTAATTGCATTGCTTTGCAGAATTTATCGTGCAATATATTGTATATCGGTTGCGCTGAGCGCCGTTGTTGCATACAGTCATACAAGTCCCCGCTGTAACGCTATAGCGGTCCTTTGTTGTTAACGCGGCGGACTGCGGCGGTTTACCTCTACAACTGTCCGGGTAGTTAAAAGATTGAAAATTATTAAAGCAGAATAACCATAGCTTAAATGCAATAAAAGTTATAATACCCTGGACAACTATATAGAGCGAAAGAAACTCCTGGAGCAAGTTTTGATTACGCAATGGTAAATAATTCTCTCTATGCTTGGTAACACGTAGACACCTCTCTCCACCCTTAGTAGCCAGTTTACACCTTTCTCCATCCTGGGTAGACGATAGTCACGTCTCTGCACACTGGGTAGCCAGTATACCCGTCTCTTCCTACCCTGAGTAATAGGTAGACACCTCTCCTTCGCTTGTGTAGCTGGTAAATATTTTTTTCTACGCTTGGTAACACGTAGACACCAGTATACACCTCTCTCCACCCTTAGTAGCCAGTATACCCGTCTCTTCCTACCCTGAGTAATAGGTAGACACCTCTCCTCCGCTTGTGTAGCTGGTAAATATTTCTCTCTACGCTTGGTAACACGTAGACACCTCTCTCCACCCTTAGTAGCCAGTATACACCTCTCTCCACCCTTAATAGCCAGTATACCCGTCTCTTCCTACCCTGGGTAATAGGTAGACACCTCTCTCCACCATGTGTAGCCAGTATGCACCTATATTCAGCCTGGGTAGTCACCCTGGGTAGGCGGTAAATTCCCTCTTCAACCTGAGTAACCAGTATTCATCTCTTTTCACCCTGGGTAACCGATAGACACCTCTATTTCCTGTGTAGCTAGTATACACTTATCTCCATCTTGGGTAACCGATAGACACCTCTATTTCCTGTGTAGCTAGTATACACTTATCTCCATCTTGGGTAACCGATAGACACCTCTATTTCCTGTGTAGCTAGTATACACTTATCTCCATCTTGGGTAGCCGGTAGATACCTGTCTTCAACTTGGGTAGCTATTTGACACCTTTATCCTCCCTGGGTAGCTGGTAAACTACTCTCTTCACTTCGGGTAGTTATATTTCTTCACCAGAATTGAAATATTGCCGCTTCTCTGCCTTGCTTTGCCGTACACATCCTCTACTCCGAGAACCAGAGCGCATTCCTCAGCCCTGCTTATTCCATCTACCTTTCCAGCCTCTGCTTCTTACAAAGTGGATGTAATGGAAAACGAGTTTTATGTGTTTTAACTCTGCATTCTCATGCCAAGATCCCTCCCATATCCTCCATTGGAGGGTTTCATGTCCCTAACTGCTGATAGTTTAGTCCTGCTGATCGTTTTGCAAACTCTTAAATAAATCAAAATAATAACAACCATACATAAATGGAAATAAATAAGAACAACCTTAATTTAGTTGTAATATTTTCTACAAACGAAAACAACAAGTAGACTAAAAAAACATTTTTTGCAAATATATTTTACATTTGCTTAAAGGAATTAAAAACCCTAATACTAATTATGTAAGCATTTGGTAATTTTGTTAGAAATTAAAATACGTTTTGCTTTATAAAGATATTGGTATGAGAAGATGCTCGTATGAAGAGATGAAGAGAATATCTCTTTTGAATATTGAATAGGGTAGAATAGTGAAAAAAATACGCTTTATCTTTGTAGAGGAATAGTTACGCAACAGAGTGAAATAAGTAATGTAACAATCTATGAAAAAATAAAATTTGAAGACAATATTACGACATTGGGTATCAGAAGACATCTTATAATATTGGAGGGAAACGCCATAGAGTAATGAAGACTGGGTAATATCTTTGCGTGAATCAAGTAACAGAGTGATATGCAGAGGCGTTGTTAACTCTGTAGAACCTTAAGTTCCAATACCCTAGCTCTGCATTTATTTCTCTTCAGTTCCACTTGGATCCGATTCAAATCATATTACAAGACGATCATATTGTTTTCATTCTTTCTTTTCTGTTTAAGTCCTCTTCGTAATCAGTCCACTGTAAACCATTTTTACTGTCTGTAAGATTGTTTACTTCTGTACTTTAAAATGTTTAAAAAATGTATAAACGTATTGAGGCGAAAATTTGTATAACCTCAGTAGGCTACAAGGACCTAGATTGCAGAAGCGAACCTCCCTGTAGGATGATGATTTAGTGTGCGAGGGTGACCGTTACAGAATGGTTACGTTCTAGGCAAGACGTCAGAGCACGGATTACACTAAACGTAAATGTAAACAATACCTAGAGGGTCATTAAACACTTAACGCTGGGGTAGAAAGGTAGGTTATGTTAGCAACTCCAAACAAACGCAGATTAAATGCCACGGTTAGATGCTAAATAAGGATTAAGGGTACAAAGTTGTCAGATTGGGCTGAGGTTATAGCAGGGGTTCCAGGAATTCCGATGACGTCAGAGAGAAATATCTCGAACCTCTAATAAAGAACTCGAAATACATAAAAAGGTAAAGCTGACAAGCGACTTATACAACGTAATTTTAAAAATTAAAAATAATCCAATAGGTAAAATTATGCTAATACATTTTAGTCATAGATAGTTGTAGTAGGATTAAAAGCTATGATTTTAATTGGCTTAACAATGCAAATTCCTTCCAAGAATTAGAACTAAGTTATAGACATGCTCGGCCAACAAGGAATAGTTTTGCGAGACCAATATCTGTAAAAAGTAATAATTTTGCCCACTGGGTAAAAGTGGCCGTAATTAAACCTATCTACACTATAAGTAAAGTAGATATTAAAAAAAATGTAAAAAAAAGCAATGCAAGATAAAAATATACCAATTTACGTGTCCTTTCTTCTCATATATATATATATATATATATATATATATATATATATACACTACACTACACACACACACACACACACACACACACACACACACACACACACACACACACAAACACACACACACACACACACACACACACACACACACACACACACACACACACACACACACACACACACACACACACACACACACATACACACACAGACACACACACACACACACACACACACACACACACACACACACACATACACACACAGACACACACACACACACACACATATATATATATACACATATATACATATATATATATATATATATATATATATATATATATATATATATATATATATATATAAATTTGGCAATTTGTATAAATTTATGTTAACCTTTGTTGTTTTAATATATATATATATATATATATATATATATATATATATATATAACAGGAACATATTTCCAATTATAAATAAACAAATTTTCAGCCATTTGTGCAATATTGCATAATTATAGACAAACGTGTTCCCTCTTGATCCTAAGGGAGAGGCAGTACGACCGAGGGGTAGTCGTAGAACCTTCCATTCCGGGATGCATCCCCACCGTAAAGCCATAACCTCTTTTAAACCAAACTGTGGACTATACATGATGTAGTCTCAAGGAAAGCCCCACACTCTTCTGATCCTCCCCTGTATTAGGGCGTCTTCTGGGTGATCACCCTATCAAGGTGCCTTGTGAAGGAATGGCGTTTTCGACATTTTTTGAAGTTGTGGAAATCACAACTCAGAAATCTCAGCGGGCAAGTGCTGTGCAAGAGGTCGTATTATTCTGTGCAAGTTAGTGATAGGATCGAATTCGTCACCTCTTCTGACGTCTGTCGGATTCAAAACAGTGTCAATAATAATGGTTTGTGATTATATAATATAATGTTATTTTATAATAGACATAAAATAAAAACGTAGCCTTTCTACCACCATCTTATCTTTTTATGTCAAATTTTATTTTTTGCATTTAAAGTTGTCATGAAGAAGATGAAAAAGATTTCTGTGTAAAACGTTGTTTATAATTTTCAACACATTCATTAAATAAAATAATTCATTTCCGACAAATATCTGTTATCATTAAAGTTGTCTTTATATAATCTATAAGATTTGTTTATTTTCCTGACGTTTCCGACTCTTCGTTTGTTCTGCGTCGCAGCTATTTGAATAGTATTAGATTTTAATTTCATATAGTAGCCCATTATAAACAGTTTTCAAATATAACTTTTATGGTGTTTCAAGTTTTCTGTTTTAGATATTTTAAATTTTTTCATTTAAAATTGCTAAAAGTCCTGTTTTTAGTATTTTTTTTTCAATTTTCTAATTTCACTGTAAACAATTACCCAATAGTAAACCGTGCTGATTTTACTTTACAGAATTCTATAGTTTATATTATGTTTTAGCTACTGAAGACTGTCACTAAAACCCTGTTTATGGGAAAATTATTGATTAGTGTTCATTGTTGATTGTTGGTGTTCATTAATAATAAATTAATTAATAGCTTTTAATAATTAACAAAGTTTACATGCATTGGTTTAGAGTTTTGCGCTTAACCTATCACCATATTGTAGCGCACTGGGGACATAACGAAACACAGTGCGTGTTAATGGAGAGGGAGATATGCTATAGCGAACATGTTACAAGTTGAAACTAGGAAGAGTTATATGAGTAATAAATAAAATATTTGATTTTTAAAAAGAGGAAGAAGATTAGGCGAGGAATAGAGAGATATAGAATAATGCAACGATAAAGAACACTACAAAAATGATAATGTTTGAGTTGAAAAGCAACAGAAATGAATTTGAAAAGATAGGTGGAAGCACACAGACAAGTCGAAGCTGAGTAAGATAAGCTGAACTTGTACAAGTCGATGAATGTTATGAGAAGTGGCACTAAAATAAAATACGTCTTGTAAAAAGCGTACTGTCAACTTTCTTTTACGAAGAAAATAAGAATATTCCGGCTGAATATCATCGGAAAAGTAACATTTGTCTCACATTTAGGCTAAAATATTTTAGTTTGAAAGTTTATTGATATTAAAATACAGCATCTATGATTAATAATATACTCGTTAAGGAATGTAATTTGACGTACAAGATACAGTGTTTTATACACATGTTCATAATATTGTATACTTGTACATTATATTGTTCATAACAGTAAAAGAATTACTGGGATATTTGTTGAGTGATTTAAATATGTTCAGAAGGGGCTGTGACAGATTCCTTTGGTGTGGAAATCACAAAAACACTAATAAATAGGGCCCAATACCCCTTAAATAAGAAAAGCGTTCTTAATTTTGGGGCTTTTGGGGTTCATCTTGAAAAAATATAAACAAGAAGACTAAATGTGCAGGATGTGGGGGAAACAGAATAAAGGAATTCGTTAAAATTAAAATTTTCCTTAATCCTCTCTGAAACAGTCTCTAAATTATATAATGAATGTGTTAGTAAAATTTCCAGTTTTTACCTTTAAGAGTCTCAGCTGTATTGATTTGGTCAATCTAAGCACTCAATTCTATGCAGATACTGTCCATAAAGTACCTTAGGAAAAATTCCACCAAAACAATTGGAAATAACAAAATAGCCTGGTAGGGATTTGGTTGAAAAACGCCTGAAAATGTTCCGGATTTGTCGATAACCGCTTAGGTGGGCGGCATGTAAACCTGGATTGGTTCATTATAACAAAAAAATACTGCCCGATATTGCAACTCCTTGTTTAGGTGAAATAAGGTATCCCATTGAAGGAAAACAGGATGAGTTGAATATTCTAAGAACCGATTCGTTAGGTTAACTATAGTTCATATGAAAAGTAATTCCGTTCATTTAATATTTAAAGTTTTCTGTTCTGTTTTTTCTCCTTTTTCCACCACATTGTGCTCACATAGATTGTACTTACTTTTAAAATGTCTCCCGCGAAGCTAAATTCCTTGTCCTAAGAAATAATATCAAATCATAATAAAACTGTAAGTTTTCATTTTATACAATTGTACTACAAAAATTAGAAGTAGAATCATTGTTATTACACGAAAAAGGGATTGTGACTTTAAAGCTGGGAGTGCAAAGGAGTTAGATAATTTGTTTGCTTGTGACTTTAACGATCAGTCGAATTGAAAGGACTTTAAGGTCAGTCGAAGGATAGAAAAGGATTTTGTAGGTAAGACTAAAAGGTAAAAAATACGGAAAAATGCGGGAAAATGCGGCAAAATGCAGAAAAATATTTATTCCTCTAGTAGCATCTCCGAAACGCGTCAGTAATTAATCAAACAATGTTAGTTTGTATTACATAAGGCAGAAATACAAGTTGCTCAATTAGTATAACTTACTGGAAATATAAGATACTTTAGTTGGTTCTTTAACAGGTTGGAAACGTATTTACAGCAATAGGCACATTTAATACAAACCATCATTGGCACTACACAATAACGATCCAAGAAAATGTCTTCTAAAATGTCAATTATTTGGTCAAATAATCAGCAAATATTACTTAGAATTAGGTTTTATATTGTAAAATTGTAAGATTGAGCACATATAAAATAATTTCAGATTTTGAAAACGTCTAAAACATTGAAAAGAATTGTTTTAACGACGCAGAATCGTTGATTTTTTTCTAGTACATTTGGAGTGGGACTTCAGAGTGGTTTCATGCCCCACTCTACCCTGTACTCCACATACCTGAACTAAATTTAAGTCCATTAGGTAAATTTACTCCCATTGTAAGAAGAAATATGAGGTAAGATATATGGAATTATGTAAGACTAAGGAGAAGAGAATTAACCTCTGGTGCAAAGAATAGAGGGAAATTATGGCCACGCGTGGGAATGGTCTCTCTGGAGTATACCTGCTCTCAAATGGGGTGAAGAGAAGAGTATGTTGACCACGAGAAGACAGTGCTAAGGAGGGGTATTTAATAACATCTAGTGGGGAAAGGAGGATGTTATCACAGCACTCACAAGAATGGCTTCTTTCGTTAAATGTATCTACCCACTGCTAGGTCTGTAAAGAGAAAAAACTCATTCCCGACATAAACAAGTTGTAATAGCAGCCTTTATGCCTGACAGGGGGCCCATAAAGTTGGGCTCAATTAATAAATTACATTAATTAGTGGTAAAAGGAGTTAATCTTGCAGAGTAATTGTGATACAGATACAAGAGTGTGCATATCGCTATTAGTGTATACGCCTATTTATGCAAATGCCTTTAGCTGAATCGGCCGGTTTAAGCGTACAAACAACTAGCCACAAGTAATTAACGATTTTTAGCGAAAACATGTTTACACTTATGGCCCATTTACTTCCCTGCTTATTATTATATTTCACGTGAAGTTTTTATTTGCCCCGCAAAGAGCGGAAGTGAGCCCGGCTTCAATATGGTAGTGAAACACGCAAAATGCAAATGGCGTCCCGATCTTTTAGATAAGGCCAAGTCATTAATTACCCGAGTGACCGCCACCAGCTTAGGCCGAGCAAAAGGCTGTTTTCCTGCGCGGCGTCTTGACATTCTGCGGACGGTTGCAAACGCTGGCTCCTTCATACGCGGGTTAATTATTGCGATTCATCATCAAATAGCTTCTCCTTGAGTGGGTTTGAAGTGCACGGCAACGGGTTTAAAATTGTATTGATTTTGTGACTTTAAAATACTTTAGTTACCTTGTATACATTAATATATAAATAGGTAGGAAATTCCTAATATAATAGTCTTTACATTCTCCCGCCTTTCTTAACATCCAAAATTTATTCGCATTTCGGATTAGCGCCATTATCAAAACTCTAAACTGTACTGTTTTATTTAACATAAGGTTTATACACAATATCAAGAGCACAGTGGTACAATATATTGCAATGAAAATATTGGAAAGAACCCCAATACCACAAAAATAACAAATAAAACAAGTTACTTAAGATTAAACCCTTGTGTACATTTCGATCACCATGTCATCATCATCAGAGGATCTTATTACAAAATTACAATCTAGCAAACAAGAAGTTATAAACTAGAGTGATCACTTCTTGTTTTCTAGATTGTAATTTTGTAATAAGACCCTCTGATGATGATGACATGGTCGTCGAAATGTACATAAGGGTTTAATCCTAAGTAACTTGTTTTATTTGTTATTTTTGATTATTTTTGTGGTATTGGGATTCTTTCCAATATTTTAATTATAAAAAGGTTTATGTCCGGAATCTTCTTGTTGATTTATAAAGCTTTTATTTGAATTTTTATAGTGTTTTTGCACTTTTTGAACCATACATATGTAAACAAAACTATTTACTCTATTACAGATTCTTACGTATGACGAAATCACGTTATTTATTATATGTTTTATGCGGAACTATATATTTACTATAGTCTTATGTAATGTGTTAGCATTAAAGTCCAAACGTTTTGCTATCATCGTCCGGCTAAGCACGGTTTAAAGTTTTGAAGATGTAGTTAATCCGAAACACGTCAACGAATAATAATGTTTTAATGTTAGAGAAGACAGAAGAATATATTCAAGTGTAGGTCTATAGGTACAGCAGTTTTAAAACTGTTTGTATAATTAGACGTCAGTAGCCTACTAAGCTTTCACTGTGTACTATGTGTATTTATGTTATCGTTTTTAGCTTAGCTTGATGTTCTTTACAAAACACTGTTACGTAATTTCCCCTACAATGCAGCTCTTATCAAACACGTTTCTGCAACAAATTTACCATCATCAGGCTATACACTCATATTATCGTTACTGAGTAATACTGACACGTTAGTAGTAGTGTTTCCAGGGTGGCATTTTATTTAATTTACACTAGAATATTCTAAGCTAAATTTACTCATACTTGATTGTACGAAATTATTTTGTAATCGTCAATAGTAAAATATTGCTGTGTTTTAAAAGCAAATGTCACGGCTAAATAATCACTTGTACCCAAATGTACTGGAAAAAATATCAAAGATTTTGCGTCGTTAAAACAATTCTTTTCAATGTTTTAAAAATTTTCAAAATCTGAAATGGTTTTATATGTGCTCAATCTTACAATATAAAACCTAATTCTAAGTAATATTTGATGATTATTTGACCAAATAAAACATTTGCGATGACATTTTCTTGATTCGTTGTTGTCTAGTTCCAATGAATGATTGTAATAAATGTGGCTATTGCTGTAAATACGTTTGCGACTTGTTAAAACACCAACTAAAGTATCTTATATTTCCGGTTAGTTATACAATGTGAACAACTTCTAATTCTGCCTTATGTAACATTGTTTGTTTAATTGCTGACGCGTTTCGGAGATGCTATTAGAGGAATAAATATTTTTCCGCATTTTTCCGTATTTTTCCGCATTTGTCCGTATTTTTCCTCATTTTCCCGTATTTTTCAGCATTTGTCCGTATTTTGCCGCAGTTTTCCGTGTTTTTCCGTATTTTTCTAACACGCTAGCAAATAATAATTTCATACCGTGAATACAACATGCTCAATTTGAAAAAAAATATTCGAGGTGATAATAGAAAATATAAGAAACAATTGCTTAATTAAATAGGTTTTTATACTTAATTTCTTTCATGACCTAAAATTAGGTTCCTTAAATATGTAGATGAACAGTAACAAATTATTAAAAACATTCGAAATTTTGTAACACAACATTTTAATAATAACAACTATGTTTTATTTAATAAATCTATATCTATTTAGTTTTGTAATTATACAATTTTATTTTTAAAATAAATAAAATCTCTTATCAAAAAAATCGTTTCATTGAAACTCCTATGTACATTTCGATAGCAAAGCAATCATCTTCAGAAATTACAAGAATGCCTAATCAGAGGGTTATTCTGACTGAGGACGTGTAATAGTTTCCTCTGAAGATGATTGCTTTGCTATCGAGATGTTCATAAGGATTTAAATAAATCGTTTGTGTGTTTTAAGATATTTTATTTATTTACAACTAAACATTACATCACAGTTGCTCCAAGACATTATTTATAAAATATGTTTATATATGCTATATCTTTTTTTACAAATTTTGTTATATTAATATTTAGATGCGGTTCCAAGTCTTTAAGTGTAAAAGCTTACAGGAAAATTAAAATATCTTACCTATTTATCGAGTGTGAAGTATTTAATTATAACAATTGTTGTTTTATTTGCTTTGTAAAACGTTTTTATTTAATAAGTCTAGTTTTTTGTTTGTTTTTTTTTTATCTTTAGAAACAAAAATATTCTTCCAATTATTTCATCAATTCAGAGGATGTTTCAAGAAGAAATGAGGCTTCTGACTTGTGGGTTCTTTACAAGGGGAAACAAGGCCAGAAATAAGGACGTTTGTAAGGGAAATGCGAGGCAATTAAAGCGAAGGTGGTGTAAGCATTAAAATATTGTTTCATGCGCAGGTAATCGAAATTTGGGAACATGACACAAAATAGCTATAAAAGGCTATTCTATTTGGCAATTTGTTTGTATATTTTTTTTCCACTTCGAATATTGTTTTCCTAAGTTTAGCGATGTATTTACGGTAACGAATTTACATTTACTGAATCTTACTAAAAATACACACAAAAAGTATGTTTGTTGCTTTGGTAGATGTCGGATATCCGAAACGCGTTAGCAATTAATTTAACAACGTTACATAAGGCAGAAACACGTGATGCTAAATTTTTATAACAAACTGAAAATATATGATACCGTACATTAGTTGGTGCTTTAACAAGACGAAAACCACTTTAAAGCAATATGCACATTTATTACAAACATTGGCACTAGACAATAATGATATAAGAAAATGTTATCTAAATTTGAACCGAGAGTTCAATAAAAATTTCAAAGTTTCAAAGATCCGTTCCAAATAAAGAGTCCAAACGTGAGGTACAGGTCCAGAACACGCTATATCCCTCCCAGTTACTTTACATTACACGGGGAGGTACCACTACCCTTCTGGGCAATTAATATAAGTACACTTTCTAAAGGAAGAAATATTCAGAAAAAATAGGTTTGTTTCATTTTATTGGATAGAGCTTGACTAGACCAGTGTGTGAAGGTAAGTACTGAGATACACGGCTATAAAGGTTTACTTTAAATAAGACCAGTTTCGGCGACGATGTCGCTATCTATCAGCGACACACATACACTAACTCAAATTAAACTAAATTCGCTTCTAAATATATCACTGATGATGGCGAAATTGGTGCGGAAACTGATATGATGTAAATCAACTTTTCTTTATTGAGAATTAGGTAGACTTTAAATGAGTTTACATATGTAAATTAGTTTCAAACTGCGTTCTTACTTCCGTAACACTAATATTAATATGAATTCGTGAGAAAACAAACTAAAGACCTAGTTGCGACGGGGGTTTGCAGATAGCGCGTACAGCCTACGGCTTTATTCTATTGCAGCATACAGAAAGGTATCTGTTAAATCAAACACATCATTGAAGCAATAAAGCAATCAAATACAGTATTATTTTATTACCTTTTCGTTTTGAGATATTGGAAACTGTTTTTATAAACGATTTAAAGAAACGAAACGTGCATGAAATGATTAATATTGTTCTCAAAACACTTGGAAGTGAAAATTTACAATCAAATATTAACTTTTAATTTTAATTGTTGGTTTTGTTATTGTCTATAATTTTATTGTAAAGGAGTCGAAGGTAATCTTGTAATGGGATTAAATGTTTCAGGTATATAACTGTTAAAACTTTTTAACTTTAAACTCTGATTATAATTATTCCTATATAGAAGACATTTTACTGCCAATTCTTGTTTTATCTGCCTTGATAGATATAGACGAAATTTTACTGCCGATAAATATAGACGACATTTTACTGCAAATTCTTGTTTTATCTACCTTGATAGATATAGACGACATTTTACTGCCAATTCTTGTTTTATTTGCCTAGATAGTTGTAGACGACATTTTACTGCCAATTCTTGTTTTATATACCTTGATGGATATAGACGACATTTTACTGCCAATTCTTGTTTTGTTTGTCTAGATAGTTGTAGACGACATTTTACTGCCAATTCTTGTTTTATATACCTTGATGGATATAGACGACATTTTACTGCCAATTCTTGTTTTGTTTGCCTAGATAGTTGCAGACGACAATTTACGGTAGTGTCCTCTAAACCTTAGAGCTTCTAGAGAAAGGACCTCTCCTCTTAGAGAGGATCTCTCCCACTTGTCCCATTTTCATACAAGGGGAGTAAATGTTCTATACCCAGAGGCATGTTTCTTGCAAGCGCTACCTGACTACGGCCCGGAGCCTGCTTGCTTACTCCCGACGGGCGCCGGTATTGGGGATCCTACCCCTGCACCATAGGTTTGGTTTTAGCTACAACTTTCTACCCTTGGTTCGGGGTTTCTTCCCCTAGTACTGTAACCCTGTACAAGGAGCCCTAACAAGGTACCATCAGCCGGGCCAGCTGAACCAAGGTTTTTTAAAGAGGTGTTACTCCTCTATCCCTCCTCCTTCCTTATCATAAGATAAGGCCCCGGGCTTGGGACCGGCATAGCGGAGTTATTATTAATAGTAGTAATAATAATAATATTATTATTATTATTTATTAATAACAATAACAATAGTTCTTTATTGATAATATTACTATTAAGAATAACAATTAACAAATGCAATAAAATAATAATAATAATGATATTATGAATAATATTCTAAAAAAAATAATAACAAGAACAATAATAATAATAATATTAATAATTACAATAGTAATGTAAGAAAAATAACGACAATAATAATAATAATAATTTTGATAATAATTGAAATATTATTATTACAGTATTGCTAAGCCAGGGTACAGTAGGAATTATTACGGTAATAAATATAATAACAATAGTTATAACTGTTATTATATTTATTATTATTATTACAACTAATTTCTTACAAACAAACCCTCTTAGAAACAACGTCAAATTTAAAAGATGTACCGATTTCCTTTAATTAAATGTATTTGAAAGTTAAAAATTAAAAATCATTTATGTAAACTCTGGTTTAGGGCATTGCGAAATTTATCTTTAATTTTTAAATACGTCAACTATGACGTAAATAAGCCGATGATGATTTAAAAGTAGTAAAAACATATTCTTGTGAAACTGAGTCTCTTGAAACATTTCAAAAATTAGATTTAATCACGTTGATTAATTAAAACTAAATTATAAATATTAAACCTAAGTCTAGACTTGAACAAGGTTAGTTGGTATTTTGTAACTTTTATATGCCACAGCTTTCTGTATATTCTAATTTACTCAAATCGTAACTAAATTCGTAGAGCTAAAGGCGGTTAACTTTTGTATTTCCTTTAACATTCGTTAAACAAGAATATGTAAAACCTGGGAGCTTCCATTGCATCAGCTGTTCCACAAATAAAGTCAAAACAGAAACCGACTTGTGTGGCAATCAATGCAGAGCAGGAGACAAGAAACACTTGTAGCGGACAAATCTGATGCAAAACTCCGCAAATAAAACAGTTCCTTAAGATCAGTTCCCGAGATTGCCGATAGGGATCGCAACATTCGCCCAAATCTTCCAAGGCCATTCGGAGACAATCGACGTGCTTTGATAACATCGAATTCCAATCAAAAGTAACAAAAAAAAGGCGGACGTGAATTATTTGTGAATCACCGGAGCCGGAAACTACCCTTAATTAATATTCAGCCGTTTCCCTTTGCATACATTATTTATGCCACTAGTTAACAAAGAAGGAGCATATGTTATGCTGCAGCATATGTCCGTAGTTGATAGGCGCGCTGCTAATGTAAATGAGACAAAGAATAATTAAAATAAATTTGTTTTGTAATGAATAATTGAAGTGTAAACGCGTGGTAAGGTTTGCAGCGTAAGTAAAGGTGGTAATATATAGGAGGGGGCGACTTGATGTGGAATATTCAGCGCCCTAATTATTTATATTGCCACAGTTATTTTACTTTGAAATCTACTAAAAGCTTTATGAGACACATTTCGAGGGGGGCGTAAATGTATGTTAATTCTGATGTTGTTATCGTCAATTTATGATTAGATGACGAAACTTCACATTTGCAGACATCACTTAGTAATTAGGCCATTACAGATAACAACTACAAAGGTTTTACCTTCATGCGTATTCTGATACATTTACTTATACAATTATAGAGTTTATTGATATTTAATACTTTAACTTGACAAAATATTAGCTTTTGACACTAACTAGGTTAATTCATTGCTTACGTATAAGGCCTCGATCAAACAGTTTCTTCAAAATGTTTAATCGCCTTATAATATTATATACCATGGTGCAAAAGGATCTTCATATAGTTCTTCTATAGGGAATACAATGTGGAACCTATAGGCTATTATAAATTTCAATTATATAAAACATTAAAATAAAGACGAACAAAATGTCTCGAATTGAAGCTCAGTTGATGGACTGGTGTAATTATGTAATTTATAAAAATGCGAGACAAGGTAGAAATAAAAATACCATTGCATTTTGACTAACTTCCTTTGGAAATCTCTTCTACCTTTGTTCAGATTGAACCAGAGTTATAGTAAATTTATTTTCATTTACATTATTAATAGAATATGAATATATATATATATATATATATATATATATATATATGAAATTATTATTATAATGTGTGAACAATTCCACCACTAGGTGCAATAATTTTACCTTATGTAAAGAGGCACCTTTCGGGCACAATGGTCAATTAGTAAAAGTATTGCACTTAGTGGTGGAAAAAATTGTTTACAATTAATAATAATTTCATAAAGTCAGTGAAACGGAAAAATAATGGACAACGTGAAAAAAAAAAAAAAAAGAAATATATATATATATATGAAATTATTATTATAATGTGTGAACAATTCCACCACTAGGTGCAATAATTTTACCTTATGTAAAGAGGCACCTTTCGGGCACAATGGTCAATTAGTAAAAGTATTGCACTTAGTGGTGGAAAAAATTGTTTACAATTAATAATAATTTCATAAAGTCAGTGAAACGGAAAAATAATGGACAACGTGAAAAAAAAAAAAAAAAAAAAGAAATATATATATATATATATATATATGAAATTATTATTATAATGTGTGAACAATTCCACCACTAGGTGCAATAATTTTACCTTATGTAAAGAGGCACCTTTCGGGCACAATGGTCAATTAGTAAAAGTATTGCACTTAGTGGTGGAAAAAATTGTTTACAATTAATAATAATTTCATAAAGTCAGTGAAACGGAAAAATAATGGACAACGTGAAAAAAAAAAAAAAAAAAGAAATATATATATATATATATATATATATATATATATATATATATATATATAATATATATATATATATATATATATATATATATACATATACATATATATACATATATATATATATATATATATATTTAAGGAATAAAAATATTTTAATAGAAGAATTGTTTAATTGATATATTTTTTAAAGCTTTTTGCCAACAAATGTATTAGTATACAATATAAAGAGCACAGTGGTGCAATATATTACAATGAAAATATTAGAAAGAACCCCAATACCACAAAAATAATCAAAAATGACAAATAAAACAAGTTACTTAAGAATAAACCCTCGTATACATTTCAATGACCATGTCATTATCATCATCAGAGGGTTTTATTACAAAATTACAATTTAGCAAACAAGAAGTTACAAACTAGAGTGATCACTTCTTGTTTGCTAGATTGTAATTTTGTAATAAGACCCTGTGGTGATGATGACATGGTCATCGAAATGTACATGAGGGTTTAATCTTAAGTAACTTGTTTCATTTGTTTTTTTTTTATTAATTTTTGTAATATTGGGGTTCTTTCCAATATTTTCATTGAAATATATTAGTATCTCCAGGGAAAGCAAAATATCGTTGTTTTCGTCATACTATATTTATTGACGAAAATCTTTAAAAAATATATAAATTAAAACAAATCTTGTATTTGAAATATTTTTGTTCATTAATTATATTAAAAGAAAATGTAATACTATATATATATATATTATATATATTTATATATATATATTAAATATGGTGATATGTTTTCTTGTAATATAGTTAATAAATTTAAAATATTTCATAAATAAGAATACTTTTAATGAATATATTTATTCAAAGCTTTTCGCCGATAAAATAGTATCAGCATCTTCAGGGCACCAAACTATTTATAAAGTCATTGATGTTATAGAAAATTTACATAAAGTGCAATACTTATAAACATATGATTCTTTGTAGTACATATGATTTAATTTTGTAAAAGTATTTTATTAGATAATTATTTTCCTGAAGATGCTGATACTATTTTATCGGCGAAAAGCTTTGAATAAATATATTCATTAAAAGTATTCTTGTTTATGAAATATTTTTAATTTATTATATATATATATATATATATATATATATATATATATATATATATATTTTAGTTAACAGTAACAACAAGTAGTAAGATTTTTAAAGAAGATAAATTCCATTTAACTTATTTTATAATGTTTAGTAACATTTATTGGAAATAATTATACTGCATTAAACGAAATTGAGTATAGTACACTAAAATAGTGCAGAAAGTAGGTTTTACAAAATCTGTCACTAATCAAGAGCCCCAACACCGTTACGTCCTCCTTCCCTAGACCCTCCGTTACTTTATTACGTACTTCCGGTTCCTTTATTGAGCTACGTGTAAAAACACAACGGTCCATAAAAACAATAAAAACATTAAACAAAAATGTAGTTTTAAGTAAAGGAAGGGAAGAGTTCGCGTGCAACGGGAGTGTACAGGCCTACCAACACAACAGCTGCCGTGGACGTTGGACGTTGAGCCAAATGGCTTATCTAGATTCTAATTATCCAAAGATAAGAATCCAAGTGGAACCCACATTATCTAAAACTTTGTAACTTGCAGAAGGATGACTCAAATTATGTATAATTACTTGAGCTTTGGGTCTAGACGGTGTCAGTGCAGAGTGTAAGTGGAAAATAGTGCCTGTTGGTTGGCCACGAGTGAAGTGCGGGCTTTTGTAAACCTTAAGCAACTAGTTATAGTAGTTAGGGATTTGTTGATAATTACTAGTTCCTTTATTTCTTAATAAATATTTCTTATAAATATGGCGGGAAAGCGTTTAAAACACATTGTCACTAATCCCTATACTGTGGCCACATTGTTTCTATGCATATGGTAAAAGCCATTATAACAAGTAACACCAGTTTCATTTGGAAGTTATTTATTAAACGAGTAAAATAAAACAAAAAAAATGTTAAAGTCAATACCTACTTAGGACAACAAAAACGTTTTTCATTATATTTACTTTTTATTAAATAATTACAATAGATATAAATAACTTTACTAATTTTAAAAATACTTAACTAAGTGAGTACGTAATTGCTTACTTGCTGACGCGTTTCATAACATTCGTTCCTTTTACGAAGCTAACCCTCTACTCGAGTAGCAAGCTTCAGCAAGTAAGCAATTACGTATTCACTTAGTTAAGTATTTTTAAAATTAGTTTAATCTGTGAATTCAAGATGATTACATCAAGCAACTTCATAAATAAAGTATCTTAACCTACGCATTAAAACAGCTGTTCTACCACATAACCTATAACATAAAGTCAGCTGTTTTTGAAATCATGTGTTATCACTTATGTCAAGCAAATAATAATATAATAATAATATAATGAAATATATAATATTGCATACCTTGCCCCTGTGTGAAAAGTTTGTCTCCCATATAAACTAAAATTATTTAATTAAATTTAAAAAATGAATTATTATTTGAAAAAAGTATATTAACATCAGGTGTCATTCCCTAGAAGTTTAAAAAAAATGTATTTGAACTTGAGTGGATGAATAAAAAGTATTTTATTAACGATTGATAATTTGAACAACACTATAGAAAAGGAAGTTTTAAATTAATTAAAAAAATTGAATAAAATATAACTATTGGAAACGTTTTTTTAAATGATATGACCAAATTGTTTGATTTCCTATTTATCAGTTATAAAATATCGATAGTGAAGTTATTCACACATTACAGTCATACGCAACACCAGTAACTCGAGAGAAGTGTCATTTGTGAGGAAATTATTACAATATGTCACTAGACGTATACATTACTAACAGGTAGTAAAGATAAACTAATGAAATAATAATTAAAATTTTATTTATGACTGAAGATAATGATTTATTAGCAAAACTATCGCCAAATCACCACAGAACATATATTAAGTAAATGGTCACTGCCAAGCCGAGATAATTAGCGATTGCAAGTGTCGTTCACAAGTTTAGTCCAGTTGTAATCAACTATAAAGATGAAGGCAGTCGATGCAATAATTGTATAGTAGTATCAGTTTAAAGTAGTCGTAACATTAACATCCAAACAACACAGCACTGAGCTCCTTATATAGTACCAAACATTTGTGTAACTCATACCATTTTTGGAAATACAAAAACTGTAGTGAGCAAAGTTATTTAGATTTCATTACAATTACGTTCATGTTAAATAATTTATACGTTTCATGTTTCCGGAATGGTAGACGCTTCTCTTCACCTTTGGTAGGAGGTAGAGACCTCTCGTCACCGCTGGTAGCAGGTAGAGACCTCTATTCAGTCTGGTAAAAGGTAGAACCCTTTCTTCTCCCCTGGTAGCAGGTAAGGACTTCTCTTCGCGTCTGGTAGCAGGTAGAGATCTCAATTCAGTCTGGTAGCAGGTAGAGAATTTCCTTTACCCCTGGTAGCAGGTAGAGACCTCTATCCAGTCTGGTAGCAGGTAGAAACCTTTCTTAACCCCTGGTAGCAGGTAGAGATCTTCCTTCGCCCCTGGTAGCAGGTAGAGATCTCTCTTCAGTTGGTAGTAGGTAGAGATCTTTCTTCAACCCTGGTAGCTAGTAGCCATCTCTCATGACCCAGGGCTACTTCCGGCAAGCTACTAAACCAATCCCAACTTATCCTCAGACATGTGAGCTACCCTCTCCTCGCAATACTTAATTCCCCCGTATTCCCAGTATGAAGGGTCCATAATTTCCTTTTTGTACTCCTGTATAATAGAATCTACTCCACTTTATATTTTGAATGTAATTATAGGGTAGACACCTATTTAAATCCCCATTAGAGAGGATGCCTATTTGCGGTACACACCACTCTACCATGCTTCCTATACATCTAGGGTATATCAATTACCTTTGTCCTACCCACTGTGCATCCACAATCCTTGCCCAACGTTCATAGGAAATAGTCATACTGGGGGATTAATATGGAATTTTTATCTGTAAATAATTCAAACAAATAAAATGATTAGGCTGTAATAAACTTCTAACAAAGATAGGCTTTTATTGGTTTATCAATAAAAATAATAATTAAATGGTAAACGCATTTGGCTAATGACCTGATCAAATAATAATAAAATTATTTAAAACTCCAATGTAGAACTCACGAGTGAAAAACAACATTGTTACTACTGAAAACGCTAATAATAATATAAACATCAGAAGTGAATAATGTTTTAAATTATACACGAATAGATGTAAGAAACAAAGAGTGATGAAAACAAAAAAAGTAGATGTAGTTAAGATAATAAACGTTACATCGATGGAAAAAAATCCGTTTTTACGCTCCAAGAAGTATACAAGTGTAAGGTTCCTAAAGAAAACAAACTACTGTGTTACGTCACTAGAAGTGTTTTTGTGTTATTTGTTATGCGTTCCCGCCTCTCAGTTCCCGCCTCTCAGTTCCTGCCTCTCAGTTTCTGCCTCTCAGTTCCCGCCTCTCAGTTCCTGCAAATAGTTTTACTACGAATCTTTTATTCCTAACGAAGCCTAGGTCTATTTTAGAATATTTCAAATTTGTTGTTTACTGCGTCAGATTATTTTAAAAATGAAAGAATTTTTAAAACTGTTTCAAACATTTATTTTTAGTTTTAATTATCATTTATATATAAGTGTATGATAATTCTGTTATTAGGCCTATAGCCTGTCAGCGGAAGGCTTAAATATTGTGTTTGTAAGACATTAGCTTATGAAGTGTAATAGATATTAGAATCTTGCAACAACAAAATAATAAATTGAATCACACACGCACGCGCTCACACACGCCTATCATTTTTAGTTTTTATGTATGTGAAAGATATTTTTAAACATTTCAACTCACATTTACTTTCATTTCACTGTATCTAGGGTCCAAGCAAATGTCTTACGATAAAAACAAATATTTATGAACCTTATAATCCTCATGTCCATCAAATGATCACAATAAACATTAAACAAATAACTTGAATGAATGTATCGCACGTTAAACTCTCTTAGAATTAAGACTTGGTTAGACTTCGCTGTTCAGGTTGAGGCTATGAATGTGAAACAATTGAAAGTTTGAGAATAACGAAAAAAGTAGAAACTTAGTTATTCTATTATTATGTTTGGATATACTTATTATTATTATAAAACATAATATTCCTATTATATTATGATTCTTATTATTATTATTGTAGTTTTATTATATTATTTAAAGAGTGGATATACTTTACTTATATTGATTAGCCCATTCCACATATTTTTATTTAAAAAATATCAGCCAATTTGAGTCAACATATATTTTTAACATAAAATTTAATTTAAAAAACTAATATTACAGGTTACCTAAGATTAAAGAATTATTTAGATTTCGAAGACCTTGGCATCATCCTCAGAGGGTGTCATTACAAAATTACGAGTGTCTCGTACAATATATAATAAAATAATGCCTAGGCCAGTCTAGTTTTTAACGTATGTATTCTAGATTGTAATTTGTAATATGACCCTCTGATGTTGACAAGGTTATCGAAACGTACATAAGCGTTTAAACTTTAGCAACATGTAATACTAGTTATTTTATATTATATTTGTGGTATTGGCGTTTTCCCAGTATTTGTATTGTAACAAATATTACCACGGCGCCCTTGATATTGTACATAAAGTTTAAATATTTGAAAATAGATACGAAATATTTAAAAACATTTCAATTAATTCCATAACAAAAAAGTAGAACGTTCGTTCTTTTTAATTCCCTCAATATAGAAATATCTTTGTTTAGACGTTAAGAAATCCATTAGGCAGTGGCCGGAGGCATGCGTGTCTGGCCACAGCCTTCCAGATGGGTCTCGAGGGTAGTAGCTAGCTGTCGATCATTTCAACGGCAGATTTATAGAATTAACAACTCAGTTCGTTCTTTATCCACCATTTTGTAGACGAGATGGTTTGTTCCCGTTGTCTTGACAACATCAGGCCCACGCCGGTCTCAATCGATAAATGGAAGTAAATTCGCTTTGTCTGCTTGTTGTAAGGAAGTTTGAATGGTCGCGGAATTTTAAAGGTAAACCAAAAAGTACATCAAGAAAGTACGGAGAGTTAACGTCGATGTAATTTAGTGGAGGAAAGTATGAAGTAATTCTTCATGTAATTATATTTAAATCAGTTTGAAATAAGCTCTGAAAGCTTTTGTTAAAGTACTGACAAAATAAAGTCAAGTTGTCGTAATTTTTAGTTTAAGTAAATAAAACCTCTCAACTACGAATAATTCTTTTTATTTCAGTGCTTTGTATGTTTCAGTTCTATAGCAATCATCTTCAGAGGAAAATATTACAAAAATATTAGTTATTTTGTTGAATTTTTTTGAAATAATTTCCTCTGTAGATGGATGCTTTCCAATTGAAAGTACTTAAGGGTTTAGACAGAAAGATTTATCTGGGGTTTGGTGGTTTTATTTACTTAAATTGTCCAAATATGTTATGTCATGTGTAGAAATTATTTAATTATTATTTTAACAAAACTGTTCTTTTTTTATAGAATTTAAAACTAAAAATTCAAAAACAATAATAAAAATATCAAGCCAGAAAATATTACACAAAACTTTGTAAGTATTACAAAATTTATTACCTTAATTAATTCCACCAGAACCGAATACGCTAACACTCTCAGTCTGAAGATAAACCTGCAAAGAACTTGAAATAATGTTAACATTGCAAAAAAGGGACAACAGGAGAATAAGGTGTTTAATTGTTATTAAATATGATTTATTATTAACAATTAGAGAAGTTTTTTAAGTTTTTATTTTATTTCATTTGTAATTAAATTATTTTGTCGATTATAGGGAGGTTTTAACTAATAATATATATTATAGTAGTCATATATTATTATGTTTTTATTTGGTTTGTCAAAAGCCTAATGATGCCAAGAGTTAAAGTCGAAACCCTCATTTGTTTCTGAAAGTAAACTGCTGTTTTAAATTGTTTTACAGAAAGTATCGAGGGAAACATTTAGATTGATTCACGACGAAATTCAAACCTATTGGAGAGGGGTGAAACTAAGAAAGGAGGGGAGGTTCCCACAAAGAAAACTAGGAAAGGAGGGGAGGTTCCCACAAAGAAAACTAAGAAAGGAGGGGTGGTTCCTACAAAGAAAACTAAGAAAGGAGGGGTGGTTCCTAAAAAGAAAACTAGGAAAGGAGGGGTGGTTCCCACAAAGAAACCTAAGAAAGGAGGGGAGGTTCCCACAAAGAAACCTAAGAAAGGAGGGGAGGTTCCCACAAAGAAACCTAAGAAAGGAGGGGTGGTTCCTACAAAGAAAACTAAGAAAGGAGGGGTGGTTCCTACAAAGAAAACTAGGAAAGGAGGGGTGGTTCCTAAAAAGAAAACTAGGAAAGGAGGGGTGGTTCCCACAAAGAAAACTAAGAAAGGAGGGGTGGTTCCTACAAAGAAAACTAAGAAAAGAGGGGTGGTTCCTACAAAGAAAACTAGGAAAGGAGGGGTGAAATAACTATCCGGCTAGTGAATAATCCTCCCGGATATCCTTCCTGAAACAGTCTCATGCTAAATTGTTTTAGGTTACGGCCTCTATTTTGTAAATTGGTTTGTCTTGTAAGTCGGTAGTATTAACAACTGATCAACAATAAGAGAAACTTTGTCCACAGAATGACTACATAATTTTACCAACAACAATGCTAATAATAAAATAAATGGGTTTATTTTGTATTTTACTAGTTTTTACAGCTGATAAAGAATAAGAGTATTTTGTCAACAAATGACTAATTTTATCCGCAATAATGCTAATTGAGAAATAAATAAATTTGTTTCTTTGTATTTTAGTAGTTTTAACAGCTGATCGACAGTAGAAGTATTTTTCCAAAAAATGACTTTATGTAGTTTTTTGATTTATTTACAAAGAAGCAGTGACTTTAATTTTTATATATTTTTATAAAACTACTGCACACACTGGTCGGAAAGGTTCGTGTAGCGGTTTAACCACATGAGCCGCGAGTAACATTTGGCTTCCGTTCGGTTCCCAGGCTTACACGCGAACACCTATTTACAATTGGAAATGTGTTAAAATATTTCAGAACCATTCCTAGCCCGCACGCAAATCTATAAAGTGACGTATTCATTTGTTTTTAAAACAGCTTACGTATCCATGGCGAGGTTAACTTGAGTAAAGCGACTTCCTTCCTCCGGAGTAATTTATTATATATATTATAATACTTCGTGTAAAACAATGTTTAATAAACCTGAGTATCTTGCAATGCAGGTGATTTTCTTGAAGCTTTGTTTTGAAGTATTTTCTTCATAGAGGTTGTTTAAAATTATTTACAATAATAAATAATATTCCTAAATAAGTAAATATACCTTCGTATATTGAGAGTTTCCTGGATGGAAAAGATTACGAACGAGATTTTGAGAAGGGTGAAGAAAGAGAGTTCGACTGATAGTAAAAAAAACGGAAACCCGAATACTTGGGACACATCATGACAACAGTATGGTACGCACTGCTGCAGCGCACTATGTAGGGGAGGATAGTAGAGAAAGGGCCATCGGAAGAAGAAGACTTTTCCTGGATGAAGAATTTGAGAGATTGGTCCAATGACAACTAAATTTAAGTACATGCATAGGTTTCCTTAAAGAATAGCAAGGTCTGGAAGAACAAGGTTCATTTTCCCAAGCAACAGTTTTGAAAAGAAATATGGACTTACAAAACTTGACTGGAGATTCCTTCAAAGCTTTAGTCTCTGTTACAGCGATTTTCTCATGGTTTTAACCTAAAGGTAAATTTATGTGCTCCTCTCAGGTTAAGGTTCTCAAATATACAGCCGTCGTCAACCCTTTCGAATATTAAAGTATTTTGCTGTCTTGCATATTAATATTATTCTACTATCAACTCGTTTTATATGAAAACCTTCTTGAAGTTACATTTTTATTTCATTACAAGGGTTTAAAAGTAATATACAATTTGTATTAAAAAATTGGCGTAATTAGAATATTTGTGTAGCTGATAAAACGATTAAAAAGAGATTTTACAACCCCTATTATGGGTAACTCCTAACTTTCTTGCGACACCCTTGTAGGAAAGTTTGCAATAAATGAAACGAAGAATAAGTATTTTTGGGATGGTCTCCAATGAAATTTACAAATTGAAGACCTCATCTATCTAAAATATTAATAAATCTGGTTTTATTTTATTAGTTGTAAAATAAACGTACTATGTTTGTAAAGTTGTTATGAAATTAATGTAAAAGAAATATCGCACTTCACTTGGGTATCTGTGATTTATAAATGAAAACAATTATATATATTTCTTTTGTAAAAAAAAATATTCAATTATTTTTGTAAGAATATATAAATATTTTATGCGTTCTTAAAAATAGTCTCTACGAGACGTTATTATGCAATTTCACTTACCTTGGTAAGCAAAACTTTATTTCGGACGCTACAATGCACTATAAGTAAGCGGTTTTATATATTTAGTTAGCCGAAGCAATCATGAAGGCATGTTGTCCAGATCAGATAAGGTGACGCGTGGTCAGTGTAAAGGAAGGGTTGAACGAGTTAAGGGTAGTTCCGATTAATCTTAGCGATTATGTGTGCGTGATACGTCACTGGAAAGCCGTACCCAAAGACGTATGGCATTCCCGGCCCTACAAATTACCATAGGACTATTAATTTAATGCAGAAAAGTACGTGTCAAAACGCTGGTACTAAGTGTTCCATTTCTGTACACTTGGAATTAACTGTCTCTAGTTTCAGATATTATCGTTTAAAGATATTAATGGCGCAGATAAACGCGCTCCAGAGATTTGAGTGGTGGTTTCGCAATGAGTTGTAGGAAAGCGATTGCAATAATAGAGGATGGAACTGCTTAGGGTTAGAAGTATTACCTGGTGAGAAAAACAAATGCACTAATAAAATTATAACTTAAAAATATAGTCACTTCCAGTCAGGATGCACTTTCACCAAACTTTATCCATTAGATGTACCTTCCATAATACTGTGCAAAGAATACCTGGAACCCAAACCTAGAGGTCACAAAAAATGCACAAATTAACTTCATCGTAAGAATCTGTCTCTGCTACGAGTGTAAATATCCCATTATAGTTCTAATATAGTAGAATAGATTAGACTTCCTCGTCCACCAGCAATTATAAAAATATATTCTCATATGAAACCTCATTACTAAAAATGTGTTTATAATAATATTATATAGACGGTTAATGGTTACTAATCTTATTGTGATTTATAATTTCATGATAATATATAAAAATGTAAGTTTGTCATCGTTTACACACACACACACACACACACACACACACACACACACACACACACACACACACACACACACACACACACACACACACACACACACACACACCACAAAACACACACACACACACACACACACACACACACACACACACACACACACACACACACACTCACACACACACACACACACACACACACACACACACACACACACACACACACACACACACACACACACACACACACACACACACACTCACACACACACACACACACACACACACACACACACACACACACACACACACACACACACACACACACACACACACACACACACACACACACACACATACACACACACACACACACACACACACACAGAAAACACACACACACACACACACACACACACACACAAACACGCATACACACAAAACACACACACACACACAAACACGCATACACACAAAACACACACACACACATACACAATACACACACACACACACACACACACACACACACACACACACACACACATGGAAAACACACAGACACACACACACACACACACACACACACACACAACATACACAGACGCAGACACACACACAACAGACACAACAAACACACACACACGCACACAGAACACACACACATACACCTATATATATATATATATATATATATATATATATATATATATATATATTTATATATATATATATATATATATATATATATATATATATATATATTGCGTTGTGTTGCCGTTAAATATGATAATAGGCTCTATATAATGCCGAGAAAGGCGGTTGGAGAAAACTTTACAACAATGAATAGGTAAAAGTTACTTTTTTTCCAGGCGAAAAACCTATCAAGGTTATCATTGCCTATGTTACTTTTTGTTTGTGAAATGTTTCTATTAATATATTTTTGATTATCGGGTTCTGCAACGCCACCAGATCTCCAACTCTACCCGACTAACCAAAGATCTTTCTCCTGTTCTTTCTAATCTCAACCTGGTCGTTCTGATTTTCTGTGTCCAAGCTTTCTTCAGTTTAATATTATTTCGATAGTCTCTTGCCTAGCATTCTACATACGTGCCCAAAACATTTCAACTGTCATACCTTTATATCACCAACAACCCTGTGGAGGACGCTCATTATCTCGCGGACCCTGTCATAGGCGAACCTCACCGGTCTTCGATTGGTGACTTCAGTCGTTTCCCCTCCAAGGCAATGTTGGAATAATTTAGTTTCGTTTGGGCATCTTTTACTGCATTGACAAACGTGATCTCGTATTCAAGGATTGCATTTCCTGAAACTTCTCATAGAGACTCTTTAGGTATTTTCCTCCCTTATTATCTTGACCTTTCCAGAAATACTGAAAGGAAATCTTGTTGTAAGATTGTTTCCTAAGCCTATGGACACTACTTTCTGGGCTCTTTGATTTTTCGTAACTCCCTACAGACACGGCGATACGTTTCTAAGCTTTTTACCTCGTAAGCTTTGTTTCAGTTAAAACCGTGTATCCATGTTAAACTCATTTAGATCAAATAGACTTAGGTTATTAACTTAATCAGAGCTATTGAGAGCAATTCACAACGGTAAATGTTAAAACCGTTTACTCTAAATCTCACTACACGTCACCTTATTAAAACAAACAGACTAGTCTCGACGACGATGTCGCCTTCATCACTGATGAAGTAGTAGTCAAGCACTGATGAAGGCGACATCGTCGTCGATACTAGTCTGTTTGTTTCTAAAGCTAAAGTGTAAGAGATTTAGAGGGCACTGTTTGAATTTACTAGTTTTAATTAATTGGTTTAGTTTTTCAAAAAAACGCCTTATTCCCTAAGTTTCGGTATTCATAAACCGTTTTGTTAGGCCTTATCAACACCTCGGATACAATCCATTTTTTCAAGACCGGTTAGTCAGTACACCTGAATATAGACGGTGCTAAGAGGTTTATAACGTCATGAAGAAGGAGAAGACGAGGTAAAGCTACGAAGTGACGGAGGAAGTACTTTGAGAAGTGGGCATGAGTACAGACTATAGGTACTAAGGGTAAAAGCAGAAAAATAAAATAAAATGGTAGAACAATAGTGGTGATACATTACGTAGAAAATCAAATAAATAATGTTGTAGAAACTTCAGTAATGATGTAGAAAACACAGTTTATTACATTTATAAAAAAAAGATTATGGACGTATAGAAGAATCTGTGGATGAATTGAAACCGGGTAAGTGTTTAAGTTTAGGTCTACCTTGAAATGGGTCTAAGTATTTGGGGTTGTCGCTCCGCATGTGTCCGATAGAACCCTACTCCGGGTCGATACGTAATGTGAGTACTACCACCTACGACGGGTAGATAAGGAATGGGTATGTACGTAAGATTTTGATAGGAGCACGAATCTCTCTGGCAGAGGGTATAGGGAAGATCAAGTGTATAAGTTCCGTGCCTCATATAGACCTAAGCTTACTCTTGATGGGTCATAAAGAGATGTCTTTTCGTGTCATCCCCTTGCTAGAAAGAGGGTACGGAAGGGGGAAAGGAATTAGGGGGGACTAGGGAAGGAATGTAGTTACTTGCATACCATCTCCTCGTACTTGAATTATATATCACGTAGACAGGTGAAAAGAAATCCCATTCGGTTTAATCCCTTACGAAATTTAAAAATACTTCATTATATAGTCTAAATTATTCTTTTATGTTTTAATTTTCGATTTAGATTCTTTAAGTATATTCTGAAAATAGTTTCGTCGAAAACGCGTTAAAAATGCAATATAGCAACATTTTCATAGTATGAACAACCGCCAAAATTCCATTTCCGTTTAATGCTAACGAACTTTTGACAAAATGGGCCGCCGTTGGGTTTTATTTTTGCAAAATTCGAACGTTTAATTTCTTACATTGATAAATAGCGTGAACGGCAGTAAACAATTTTAATAGCACGTTTGGAGATTGGAAAACGTGGCTAAAACTTCGACGCACGCATATTTTACGTCCTGCAGGATCCTTATCAGCCCCTTGCCTACGGTTCCTTGTATTTGCTCTACAGGCAACATTCTGTTCTCAAGACATTATTAGTTGTTAATCTAAGATTCTAATAACACATCCCGTCCAGGGCTGTTATTACCTCTTAGCCCGCCGATTAACATCTTCGATAAATAGTCTGTTGGTCGAAGTATCGAATGCTAGTTCGACATCACGATTCGATGCGTCCGACACGTGCAATACCCCGCATAGACCTATCGACGGCTCGTTACACATGCTGATTTACTACCGCCACGCCACATCATTTTCAAATAAACTCTAACACTTTTAGGACAAATAGGTCTTATAAATTTGAAATATATTTATATAGCCTATACAAAATAATATATAGTATAAAATATATATTACACTGTTATATAATTGTATCACACACAATGCACACGCACACACACACACACACACACACACACACACACATATATATATATATATATATATATATATATCACTCACACTTATATTTACTTAAACAAGAATCTGACTTGGTAAATTTGCGAGTAGCTTTCGAGAGCTGATTAGTTATAGTGATCTCATTTTCGAGTATCACAAGTCTAAAGTGAGTCTTCTTAATCTCGTAAATGAAAGCACTGTAATAATTAAGCTCTAGAGAGTCGACTCGCAAATTTACCAAGTCAGATTCTTGTTTAAATAGGCTCCATTTAAGTGTAAGTGATAAGTAAATACAAGAAAACTGCGTTGCCGTATATATGTATATATATATATATATATATATATATATATATATTTATATATATATATATATATATATATATATATATATATATATCACTCACACTTATATTTACTTAAACAAGAATCTGACTTGGTAAATTTGCGAGTAGCTTTCGAGAGCTGATTAGTTATAGTGATCTCATTTTCGAGTATCACAAGTCTAAAGTGAGTCTTCTTAATCTCGTAAATGAAAGCACTGTAATAATTAAGCTCTAGAGAGTCGACTCGCAAATTTACCAAGTCAGATTCTTGTTTAAATAGGCTCCATTTAAGTGTAAGTGATAAGTAAATACAAGAAAACTGCGTTGCCGTATATATGTATATATATATATATATATATATATATCACTCACACTTATATTTACTTAAACAAGAATCTGACTTGGTAAATTTGCGAGTAGCTTTCGAGAGCTGATTAGTTATAGTGATCTCATTTTCGAGTATCAGAAGTCTAAAGTGAGTCTTCTTAATCTCGTAAATGAAAGCACTGTAATAATTAAGCTCTAGAGAGTCGACTCGCAAATTTACCAAGTCAGATTCTTGTTTAAATAGGCTCCATTTAAGTGTAAGTGATAAGTGAACACAAGAAAACTGCGTTGCCGTATATATGTGTGTATATATATATATATATATATATATATATATATATATATATATATATATATATATATACCCACACACTCGCACTCACAGAATACAGACTTTGTATAACTATGACTCATAAGTTATAATTTATATAATAATATTTAGAAATAATACTTTTTTAACTTGCTAGCTTTAAAACCTCAAAGTAACAATATTAACTGACTTTCAAACAACCATGCCCCATAACTACCGTGTAGCTTGTAAAAATGGAGTATCTCAAAAACTCGTCATCTACAGTAAATAACATTAAACATCAGTGTAGGCCTGAAAGTTCCATGCGATGTAATAATTTCCCCTTTCCCCTACCAGGAAGCTATTATGTACTGGCTTACCTATAGGTAATTCCACCCCCCCCCCCTTGATGTGGCCTTCGGCGTTTAACGAGGGACACCTCTTTATGAGCCAGATAGAGAGTAGGGACGCCCCTTGCACAAGTGCAAGGATATCCCCATTGATGTAGATTTACCTACCTATATTCGCAACTCTTGCATTCACATACTGCAAACGTATAAAGCATGAAAGTAAATAATATAAACAAGTTTAACATTATTTCGTTTTAAAAATTTTGTCGAGAAAACTCACTCACAAAATTCTACTAAAACAGTTTACCTAGTAAAATGTTATATAATATAACTCAAGAGAAAAACTGAATAAAATTGTTGTGTTTTACTTCGGCTTTTCCACCGAAACACCCTACAAACAGAGAAACAACATACGTTTATCAAAAGATGGCCCCCTAAAGTTCCCAAGCAGATAACGCAAGGTATAGGCGGGGATTTTTGTTCGCCTGCCTTTGCGATTGCTTTCTCATTCTGCCAGTTAAACAGCCATGTCCTGAAAGCTGGTTAATATGCAAAATAACGGTGGTTTTCCTAAAGTTAACACCCATGAAACGTACGTGTAATCTGTTGTTTATGGACTAGTCCTTCTCTCTCGCACTCACGCACGCGCGCACACTCTCCGCTATGGGCAACAACGAGCCGAAGATTTATTGCTCAAAACCTTCAATTATCACAATTAGAATATTAGGAACCTCACGGCTAAAAATAAATCTCCAGGAACAATTTCGACACATTACAACCGCCGCGATAAAAGTATGAGATTATGTAACGCAAATGGACACATTGCATTGCGCGGTTTGTGTTCATCCACCGGTAAACAGCTGTTATTTACTCTAATTATTTACTATATCAAATATATCGTAATACACATTTATTCTTAGTCATATGAAATATAACTCTTTTTGTACAATTTCAAGTTATTAAGTGAGAGTTATTATATATTAAAACTTACTGATTTAATTGAACCTCAGTCAGGTTTTGAAAAAAATTATAATAAGCTTTTATTAGGAATTACAAAATTTAAAAAAAAATATTTACAGAATATGCCTTACGTCTTGTAATAATTTCCAAGGTTAGGATACGTTTAGTAAAACTCAAGTGTAACACTTTCTTTACAATACGTGTAATTAATTGCGACATTCCAATGGCTAGA
>JBAIZL010000010.1:92206730-92209230 GCA_036971475.1 Prosapia bicincta | reverse complement strand
TTGTTTATATTACTTATTTGTATATTTCTAAAAACGCCCTACGTAAAACATTCTTCAAACCTATCCCCCCATACAGGAGGAACACCTGTTACATTACAGTGACACACCGCGCAACCCTTGTCCAAGTCTCCAGATTTAGTCACACGTAGATTAACGTTAGGAACGCTGCCTCGTGGGAGGTTTACACAATGCTAACTAATTATTCAAATACGTTTCATGTTGGGTTGCACCACGCAATACGGAGTAATGTTAATGCATCACTTTGGTAACACTGTAGTGCTAAAGCCTTCTTTGTGTGTGACGTTTGCAACACTGTAGTAGTAGCATCGTGTGATGATGCTTCCGCTTCCGATACAGCCATCACTCTTCCAAAGTATTAAAAACCAGCGGTGGCTTAATTCATATAAAGAATTATGTTTTCTATAATCTAGACAAAAACACTAAACCAAAAATAAAATATATCAACGAGTGAATCGTTTATTTTTAGAGATTTATTCTTGCTATAAATATATTTTCAATTAACATTGTTAAAATATTACTCATTGTTCGTAATAAATAAATATTTTAAAATAAGAAACAAAAATCCATTCAAGTTTGTGTGACAAATACATGCCACAAAATATTGCAGCCTAAGACTCTTATACTTTATATTTGTTAGGCCTGTGTGTGACTTGAAGATAGAAATATCTATTCCGAATATATTCTTAACAGTAACTCTAATGTTTAAACTAAATACGTTTGCAAATTCGCTACACTTACCTATAGTAGCACTCACTTTTATACTTGTTGAGGACGGCCTGAGAGTTTTTTCACAGAGCTACGGACTGAGTTGACAATGGGACACATCTCTCAAAACGCCAGTTCTCAACAAGTATAAAAGTAGGTATCTTCTAAGAAGGTCGACTGCAATAACGCGTCTGCTGAAAAATATCAGTCAGGAATTTTTTGCCATGTTGATACCAAAAGTGTAATTCTAAGAACTGTTTAGGAAATGTAGGCAATGGAACGGACACAGACGTGCCAGGAAAGAACTGAGTAGAAAACGTGAGTAAACTGAACGAATATAAAGCTTCGGAGAAAGAACGGATAAGAAAATATGTACGAAGAGATCAGAAACGAATTTCTAAAAAATAACTGTTTAGGAAATGTAGGCAATGGAACGGACACAGACGTTCCAGGAAAGAACTGAGTAGAAAACGTGAGTAAACTGAACGAATATAAAGCTTCGGAGAAAGAACGGATAAGAAAATATGTACGAAGAGATCAGAAACGAATTTCTAAAAAATAACTGTTTAGGAAATGTAGGCAATGGAACGGACACAGACGTTCCAGGAAAGAACTGAGTAGAAAACGTGAGTAAACTGAACGAATATAAAGCTTCGGAGAAAGAACGGATAAGAAAATATCTACGAAGAGATCAGACACAAACTTCTAAAAAATAATTGTTAGGAAATGTAGGCAATGGAACGGACACAGACGTTCCAGGAAAGAACTGAGTAGAAAACGTGAGTAAACTGAACGAATATAAAGCTTCGGAGAAAGAACGGATACGAAAATATGTACGAAGAGATCAGAAACGAACTTCTAAAAAATAACTGTTTAGGAAATGTAGGCAATGGAACGGACACAGACGTTCCAGGAAAGAACTGAATAGAAAACGTGAGTAAACTGAACGAATATAAAGCTTCGGAGAAAGAACGGATAAGAAAATATGTACGAAGAGATCAGAAACGAACTTCTAAAAAATAACTGTTTAACAAATGTAGGCAATGGAACAGACACAGACGTGCCAGGAAATAACTGATTAGAAAACCTGAGTAAACCTAATGTACATAGAGTACTTGAGCTAAATGATCGAAACAAATGAAAGAAATACGAGTAAATCTAAAATAAACGGAAAATAATTAAAAAATTAAAAAACCCATGCTCCGTAATATAAAGCTAAAACTGTCTTGTTCCTAGTTAGCAATAGTTATTTCAAACCTATTATTCTTCGTCATTTAGTTTTAGTATAGGAGTACTACTGATTGGAATTAAATTTGTGCAAGGTAAATTTTAAGGTCATTTAATTTGTTTTTATCTAATTATCTTATAAGTGTCAGAAATATATATATTTTAATTTAAATTTTGTATATTGTAATGTTTTGTCATATTTTTTACTCTTGTAAGTAATCTTCAAATTTTACAATTAATTTTCTATTTTTCAATTTCTTCTTAATTTTTTTTACACAGTATATCACCCACCAGGGTTTTAGAATCTGAGTCTGGGCAGGAGCTCGTATCCAAGCCTTGATATTGGTTATAGTTTTCATTATAAATAAATAAATAAATATATATATATATATATATATATATATATATATATATATATAAATAACAAAAGTCAAAATACAAATACAAGAATTATAATTGAATTTACAATTCAAAGCTTTTCGTTGGCTAACAGTACCAACATCATCAGGAATATTAATCAATTACTGAACAATTACAGTATTTGTAT
>JBAIZL010000010.1:92116730-92196730 GCA_036971475.1 Prosapia bicincta | reverse complement strand
TCTGTTTTCTTATGTTTGCCTATCACTTACACTATATTGTACTTAAACAAGAATCTTACTTGGTATATATGCGAGTTAACTTTCGAAGACTTTAATTACGTATCTTCAACAACTGTGTTAATGCTCGAAAATAAAGATATGCAATTAAAGTCTTCGAAAATTAACTCGCATATATACCAAGTAAGATTCTTGCATAAGTACTTTACAATGTAAGTGATATATATATATATATATATATATATATATATATATATATCGCAATATGTATTCTTGTGTATTAATAAAGAACTAAGTCAAAATACAAATACAAGAATTATAATTGAATTTACAATTCAAAGCTTTTCGTTGGCTAACAGTACCAACATCATCAGGAAAATTGATGATGATGTTGGTACTGTTAGCCAACGAAAAGCTTTGAATTGTAAATTCAATTATAATTCTTGTATTTGTATTTTGACTTAGTTCTTTATATATATACACTTTTTATTCATCCTCTCAAGTTAAAATACATCATTTAAACTTGTAGTGGATGATTTTTGTTGTTAATAGAGTTTTATCAAATATTAATTCATTAAATAAATTTAGTGAATTAATTTTAGTTTTATATGAGAGAAAAACTTCCCACAAAAGGGGCAAGGTATCCAATATAGTTGTTTCGTTTCATTCTTCTTATAATAAGGGATAACACATGATTTCATGATAACAGCTGATTTTACGTTATAGGTTATATGGCAGAACAGCTGTTTTCACGCATAGGCTATGTTAGTTTACTTATATTAACTGTAATTATTTAATAAAAAGTAACTCAAATAAAAATTCTCTTTGTTGACCCAAGAAAGAATTGCCTTTAAACATTTTATTGATATTATTTGTTATTTGTGTGTTATTATTGTTCCTATTGGGTAAATCTAATCGTTGTTACTTTCTGGGAATATGATTGAGATAAAGGAAATCAACATTAAAATTTGAGCTCACTTTGTAATAATATAATTAAGTTAATACTAACATAAACTCACAGTCAATACGTTTCTCATGAGTTTCAACGGCAAAATTATCATCATCAATTACCACTGCACAAAGCTGAAACTAATTCCAACTGTAACTGTGTTGTTAAAGTATAAACTGAGTATACTCAGGGATGATATTTTTGTTGAAACGAACAAGAGAAACTATTCTTTATTAGTTTGAATGTATTAAAACTTATTGAAAAAAAATAAACCAAAAGAATTTGTAAGCTTTCAGGTAACTTGGCCAGGAGAATAAGGGTAGGATTAACCCTAATGGGGTGATTTTATTGCCCTAGTATGATTAATTTATGGTACGAGAGGACATTTCTACGAGACTTGACAAAGCTGTTGGTTGATGGATTAAAGACTCTGAGATTTTGTACCAGTGTCTGTTATCCCAGACAGCCTCGTTTTGCATTAGGGGACATAAAAGTGTTATGTTGTAAAAAATATATAAAATTAGTAAAATTAAAATTGTTATAGCAATTTGTGGCTCCAACTTGGATTATGATGAGAAAATCTGCACACAATTACTGAATTAGACTCTTTAATTCTGTGAAAGTGCCGTGGTTAGGGACAATAGCTTTTCAGAATGGTTCAAAAAGCATTGACAGAACCTGGTTATTTGAATCTTTAGGTTAGTCTTCGTAGCAGATTTAGCGATACCCAGGGTGCACTTACCCAGGGATCCCAGAGGAGGATAGAGAGAAACTTGGTAGAGCTGATTTAACGATGCCTATTTGATGCTTTTGGTTAGTTCCCTCTGGGAGTGTGTTTTGGACGCAGATTCGTTGTACCAGATTTAACGTTACCCTGGGTGCACCACGTGGAGACTCACTATCCCAGAGGAGGATAGAGAGAAACTTGGTAGAGCTCATTTAACGGTGCCTATTTGATGCTTTTGGCTAGTTCCCTCTGGGAGTGTGTTTTGGACGCAGATTCGTTGTACCAGATTTAACGTTACCCTGGGTGCACCACGTGGAAACTCACTATCCCAGAGGAGGATAGAGAGAAACTTGGTAGAGCTGATTTAGCGATGCCTATTTGATGCTTTTGGCTAGTTCCCTCTGGGAGGGTGTTTTGGACGCAGATTCGTTGTACCAGAATTGACGTTACCCTGGGTGCATCACGTGGAGACTCACTATCCCAGAGGAGGATAGAGAGAAACTTGGTAGAGCTCATTTAACGGTGCCTATTTGATGCTTTTGGCTAATCACTTCTCGGAAATCATGTACACGCTGGGTGCTACGACCCGTGGTAACAGTCTGCAACAGTTTTTTCGACCCTGTAAAGCCTGGACTGGTGACTGGTCTGCCTCTGGGACGAGAGGAGCCACAAACCAGACACTATAGTTTTGTCCGCTTTTTCAGAAAACTCGGGACCAATAGAACCTTACGAACGACCAGATTTTTCACCAATTTCAATACACAGTTTGATGAGTTCGATCCACGTAGACTCACAATCAGACCTTCATCCACTTTCTTTTGAATTAACCATTATTAGAGAAGGTTTGACCTCATCTCTGACCCTGGACATGCTCCCATCCCGCTAGACCTTGCAGAATATTGACTGCCCTGAATCGTCCGTGCACAACCGTCAGATCCAATATTACGTTTTTTTCTTAAATCACTGCTACTATTAGCGATCTCCATTTATCACACACCGCCAGAAGAGAGTTGTACGGCTATTTTATTTCCCAAAATAGAATTAAAATGTTCCCGCTTGAGCTTGGGTCCTTCTCGGGCTGTAAACGGTCTGGATACTTACAATATATATTATAAATTTAAAATATTTACCTTGTGCTGTAGTATTTAATGGATAGGTTTACCTTCAAGTTTGCTGGTTTCCTTGGGTTTACGTCAGATAGATAAGATGAAATCCCCGCAATCACCAGCTTAACGGACTGCCCTTCCCCGGTACCTTTACGACACTTTCTACACGACTTTCATTAATCGACTGTACTTTTATTTCTCTATTAAGACTGGTCTTATTAGACCAACCATTATCTTTCCTTGCATTGTCTCAGCCTAAATAATGATATAACTAAAGTGCCCATTGGGTCGTTCGTTCTTGTCTGAACATTGTCAATACATATATTAGAACTAGCACAGCACAACACAACACTACACTAAACCAAATGGTTTGGTTCTCTTCAATCTTCTAACCATGGAGTGGTTATCGAGAAGTTGAAAAGCCACTGTACTTGGATGTAGGTGAAGCCTCTTTTCATGTTTTTTCGCCATCTTCTTTATTTCTTCTGATATCATCGGGATAATTAGATCTCGGTGAACATCTTTGTTTCTTACATACCCAAGGGCATTACCCATATTCCTCAGTTCTTTATTTTGGAAAGTCTGGATAATTTCTACATTAGATTCTTTTGCACATCCCCACAGCTGAATGCCATACATGGAAACGACTGTACTTTACTTGATTTTTATTTTAAAAAGATCCGGAAAAATCTGGTTTGTGGCTGATTATAAACGGGGGACTGCAGCCTGCTGCTTCCTCGCGGTGACTATTGTAATTAGCAACTACTTTGGCTCTTGAGTTTTATCGACTGTTTAACGGCAATACAAAAAAAATATTACACATTTGGTAGGATATTGGTTTAAAAACATACACGGAAATATGTGTGTAATCAAGGGTTTTATATTAATAATGATCCCTTTTATACTATAAAAATAGCTTAGGGTTGTTAAGAAAGTAATAATTCTTTGCTTGGGAAACACCGTGTTCAAAGAATGGGAGCATCATTCTTCAAATGTTTATTATTACTCTAAGTAGACGTGGAATGAACAAGCACACAGAAAATCATTGCCACTACCGGGGATCGATCGCTATACCTTTATGTTAGTAGTGAAGTGTTCTGCCTACTAGGTCACTCAGCCGTCACGCACTTTAAAATATATATAATTTATACGTCTACATCGTCCTCATGGTTTATATAAACATCCTGGTAAGCATATTGAAGTATTTATCGGCTAAAGGGGGTAATTAGGCAAATTTGTAACACACTAATTACGTCATAGTAGCTTTCCTTGTAACTGTCCAGATTATGGGCCAACTTACAACGCTAGGTTGTATCTTATTTTTAGGGGTGGTTTATCTACGGCAACTTGTATTATGTATCTGTGACACAGAGTTGTTGATTTACGCAGTTTGAAATTAGTCACTGATCGAAATGCTATTACACTGTGTTACAATGTAAAATAATGTAAACATAAAATGTTCACTTTCTTATTCCAATAGCGAGCTTACATAGCCAGGTTTCTGTATAGAGGGGTGTTTATGGCTTTAAACGGATAAAATTTAGTTTTTTTTGTCTTAAAATAGATTTAAATTATGTGATAGTTGAAGGACCTAGTTTACCAGCCCAGGATAAGTTAACAAAGAATATTTTGCTTAAGGTAGCTTTGACTATATATATTCAGATAATCAATTGCAGAATATTTAGTTAGCAACACTCAATCAATGATAAACTTTGTAATTTTACGTCATTAAACTTTGCGATGACGTCATTAGCTTCTGATCTAAATATAGATATTCAAGATATAAGGTTAGGTTCAAATAACGATATACGTTTTTTTTCTAAACTACTTTTATATAAGTAAAACTGGCTTTATTCAATTTAATGTAATAGTTTAACTTAAAATATTGAAACACGATTTGGTTACAGGTTTCTATTGTAGAAGATATGCACAGAAACATTTTGATGATGACAGTGCAGTCTATACTTTATATAATATCGTAGAAATAAATTCAGAGAAGCTTTCAGCCATAGTGGGTTGATTAGGTTACAACCTAATCAATCAATCAGTATTACAATACTTTAACATATATTACCCTTAACTGATGTGAAATTTGTATATTTACAGATAACATATTTTACGTTTTCTTTTAATACAAGGGTTTATCAAGAAGTTTTTAAAACAATTTTTCACGATATGTGTTGCGCAAGGCCCGAATAAAGTCTACCACTGTAGGATTGCAGCATCATCAACTGTAAGGCTAGATATATTTTCATATATAATATTTATTTTAAGAGTTAGATAAAACTATCTGATGTTTAACTGACCTAAACAGCTTTAGTTTTACACTCAGACTGTAATTCTTGACCAAATATAAGGAAAGGGGCGTGACCCCATGTCAGTGTTATAAAGGAGGGGAAGCCTGATATATTGAGAACCCTAGGTCTATAGGACAGTCGAAATATGCCTAATAATAGGAGATATATTCCTGGAGGAAATATTTAGATGATAAATAATAAGGTAAAGAGAGTATGTGTTGAAATAGGTTGGTGAGGATGGATAATAAAGAAATATTTGAACTGGAAAAATAAATTGATTAAAGAAATATAAAATGAAAGAAACGGAAGTAAACAAGTACATCTTTAAAAAAAAGTTGACGTGTTAAAAGCCTTAACACAGGGTCGTGTATTAGGTTTAACCACTGCTTAGAGTACTACGGAGGGTTTCGGCGAATAACCACTGCTATAAGCTACTGCCTGGTTATTAGGGTAACACGCAGGGTGGACCAAACCGAAATAATAAGCCGCTACCGCCGTTTCGTGTGCACACTCACCGTGCGCGAACTTCGAGCCTCGTATCTTAAAATTATCTCTCTCAAATCTAACATTATCTAAGTGTATTGGTCAGTGATCACATGTATTTTGCAACGAATAGCAGACAGGATGCGGGATAGTTTTATTGCCAGTATCTGACTGGTTGCTGAGCTGGCATTGAGAGAGCACTAGTGCAGTTTTGCATTAAGCACGCGGGGATGTTAATGGGGGAGAGAAATGGATGTTGACTGAAAGAATGAGTGGTGTGGAGATTTTCTGGGGGAAACATCTGTGTGCTTATAAACTACATCGGTTTTTAGCATTTTCATATAGCCTAGTTGTAAATAGCGGGGATCATTGGGTGAATGGGGTTCAGAAATTTATGAATACGCCTATTTAAGGAGGTTCCTTCCCATGGTGTCAACATTTGAAACTTATGTGGTGGCTACACTATTACATTTATGTTTCTATTAGATATACGAGTATTCTATTTTATTATAGAGATAAAAGTAAACATCATCGTATCTACTTTATATTGAGCATTCACATCCACTATTCTTAATACCATTGTATTTCTTGTTTAAAGATCTATAAACTTTTAATTTCCCAATAAAATTGTAAGGCTTTTAAACCATGATAACCTTTTATTTATTCGTGCGTCACAGATGCAGTGTAACGAATTGGTCAATTTGCATATAAGACACTTTTTTTTGAAAACATTTAAACTTTAACAGATTTTTTCCACAGAAATCATTTATTAAAAAAATATAATTTTTCTGTTGAAAATAAAGTAAACTCGCCCAGCGTTTTGAGTTAAATATTACAAAAATTGTTTCCTTTTGAAACATATTTGTAAAGATTAGAAAAGAAAGTAAGTGGTACTTTCTTGTTCTCCGTTAAAATCTTCAACTTACAATAAATCTTATGGGAAAACATAGAATATTACAGTTATTTATTATTAGTGAAAAGTTAATTGTTTTCAAAAAGAAGAAAAATAAGTCTATCTCATTGAAAAAAGAAATAGATTAATATTCTGTGTAAAAATATTGATTCTACAAAGGTTTATAAGGCAAATAACGTGCATAAGCTTGAAAATATAAGGAATAAGTTGGGATGTTAATTTAGAAAAGCCTGTTTCGAGTTATTTACAATACGCTTCTGGGAAAGCGGAACACACTTACTGGCACGCATGTTTTAATTTATTTCCCTCTCACATTGATTTCCCCACAAGTCCAATAGATCAAAGCACATCCACCGAATGCTTAATTGTCCCATTTATACGTCGCTCATCTTCGCTGCCATATTATTCTTGTCCGCGACTGTACAGTTGCCGATCTATTGTCAAAGTGCACCGACTGTCTTCAGGAACAGGTGGTCTCATAAAATGATAATTTATTGCGTTTGTATTTTGTAAATCTGCAAACAACTTGCCATTTTGTCCATTGTGTTGGCCGAAGCATACTGTTCAAGCTTCATAAAGCACGCTGCCATAGAGTTTTCGTTCCACCATTTTACGGATATTTATTTTCACTATATTGGACATTCATAACGAGTGAATAAATTATCCCGGTATCCGTAAAATTACTAGAAAACATTTTATTTCCCGAGTATTGGGTTCATTGCAATCGTAATAGACCATGTAAACAAACAGAACATGTGAAATTATTATTTTCTTCACGTTTCCATCCCACTTTTGAATCTCTACAGGAAATCCGCGTTTGTATTGTTTTAACTTATTGTGAAGTTATTTTTAAAATTTTATATTGGGGATTTCAGTTGTAAATTTATATACATACACTCCTGTTCGACGTTTATATATAGAACAAGTAATAGAAAACAGCATTTTTAGATAATTCCTACGTAGGTCAAAAATAAAATTACTTTAGCTACTTTTTATTAAATAATTACAATTAATAACACGTGTATATACAAATGACGGAATCAAAATTTTAAGTGCAAAATAGAAAGCGAATTTATTTATTAAAATTAATTAATTGAATTTAGTTATTCAACAAATATTTGAAAAAACTGTGAACATCATGTGTTATCTACTTACAATTTTAAAAGTAAGTAGACTGAACTTCAGAGGATGGATAAAAAGTATTTTATTAACAATTGAAAATTTGAACAAGATATACATATGTAAGGAGATGAGAACTAATAGAAGGAATTTTAAAAAAAGCCCCTTAAGAGAGCTATTTCGGATCGGTGGGCAAGCAATGTTTTTTAAAACTATAGTTGAACATGTTTACCGTTTGAAGTAAAGGTGGGAATATAGGACTTCTACTGTAAGTACTTTTAAATTTTAAATTAATACAACATAATCGTACGCTCGAATATTTCTAGCGTTACGAATATAATGAGACCGAAAATATTTAGGCGTATAGATTAAAGAATGAGACCGAAAATATTTAGGCGTATAGATTAAAAAATGAGACCGAAAACATTTAGGCGTATAGATTAAAGAATGAGACCGAAAATATTTAGGCGTATAGATTAAAGAATGAGACCGAAAATATTTAGGCGTATAGATTAAAGAATGAGACCGAAAACATTTAGGCGTATAGATTAAAGAATGAGACCGAAAATATTTAGGCGTATAGATTAAAGAATGAGACCGAAAATATTTAGGCGTATAGATTAAAGAATGAGACCGAAAACATTTAGGCGTATAGATTAAAGAATGAGACCGAAAATATTTAGGCGTATAGATTAAAAAATGAGACCGAAAATATTTAGGCGTAGGCCTATAGATTAAAGAATGAGACCGAAAATATTTAGGCGTATAGATTAAAGAATGAGACCGAAAACATTTAGGCGTATAGATTAAAGAATGAGACCGAAAATATTTAGGCGTATAGATTAAAGAATGAGACCGAAAATATTTAGGCGTATAGGCCTAGATTAAAGAATGAGACCGAAAATATTTAGGCGTATAGATTAAAGAATGAGACCGAAAATATTTAGGCGTATAGATTAAAGAATGAGACCGAAAATATTTAGGCGTATAGATTAAAGAATGAGACCGAAAATATTTAGGCGTATAGATTAAAGAATGAGACCGAAAATATTTAGGCGTATAGATTAAAGAATGAGACCGAAAATATTTAGGCGTATAGATTAAAGAATGAGACCGAAAATATTTAGGCGTATAGATTAAAGAATGAGACCGAAAATATTTAGGCGTATAGATTAAAGAATGAGATCGAAAATATTTAGGCGTATAGATTAAAGAATGAGACCGAAAATATTTAGGCGTATAGATTAAAGAATGAGACCGAAAATATTTAGGCGTATAGATTAAAGAATGAGACCGAAAATATTTAGGCGTATAGATTAAAGAATGAGACCGAAAACATTTAGGCGTATAGATTAAAGAATGAGACCGAAAATATTTAGGCGTTTAAAATGATTCCTTTCTCACGTCACTATTGTCCTCAAGCATCCCCTTGGTAAGTTTTTCTCTCATATTATTATGTATTTATGTAGTATCTAATATTTGAACAATTACCTTACGATGGCATGATAGTTTTGTATTAGGGTCGGGACATGGGCACCCATGGGTCGGGATGTAGAGCCCCCCGATGTAGAACATTAGGGAAGCATCATCGCTCATGTGAGTAAGGCAGCTCGGAGTTATAAACAGGTGGTGCATTCACTCTCCAGAAAGAACCTCTGCAGACCCAGATCAGGTAGGCCTACCTATTGGTTAAGGGTTAGATATTAAGCACCCTTCCGTTCCTTCAATGTAAACACAGGGAGGTACTTCTGTTGTACAGCTAAACGGTTCTTAATCTACTATTTAATATCAAGCTTTTGTTAATCCTTTTTGGATACCGGCGAAAGTAATTTTTTGTTACATTTTTAGGATTTCCGTGTTTGTTAAGGGCGCAAAATCCTACCGACAAAGGACTATCGTACCATTCGCATTTCGGACTCAAGCGGGTTTAGCTGTTAGAGGGTAAATCTGTGAATTTTAATAAATTCTGAAACGTTATTTTGACTGTGTAAGGATTAACATTTGTGAGAAATAAGATTAGTAAAGTATAAACCCTAAGTAACCGGTACAGACTTTGCGACCCTTAAATTAGTGTTCTGGAAACATTGCTCGGCGTGCTGGCCACCCCTTGAGATCCTTTGGAATCGAATAAATGTTTGCAATGTTTTCAATTGCAAATTAAAGGTGATTAAAATATTAGACAGAAAATCGTAAAATACAAAGAAGGGCTTAAAAGAATGATATTAATATTAAGCCACCAAAACTAAAATTTAACACATCTCTAAGTAGTGTTTTAATTTAACCATATTGTATGAAACTAATATTACAACTCAGCCATACTTATGGCATATTTTTTTGATGTATGAGAAAGCCAATTTTCTAGAAACAATAGGCCTAACAATGTTTAGATCATAGTAGAGTAAAGTTGTACTGGATCTGTGTTAGTATGCAATTCGTAGAATTACGATAAAAGCATAAACCATAGCAACACGAAATAAAAATTATATGTAAATAGAATTATTATTAATCGAAATATGTTACTGGAAATAAACAAACAACATTGTAACGTGTGTATGTGCGCGCGCGAGCGTGTTTGTGAGCGCGTGTATGTATATGCGCGCGCGCGAGGACGTGTTGTGTGCCGTGTATGTGTATGTTGTGTGTGTGTGTGTGTATGTTTGTGTGTGTGTGTGTGTGTGTGTGTGTGTGTGTGTGTGTGTGTGTGTGTGTGTGTGTGTGTGTGTGTGTGTGTGTGTGTGTGTGTGTGTGTGTGTGTGTGTGTGTGTGTTTACTGATGCCTTTAAGGGAATCGTAAATAATCTTTGATTGAACAAATACATCGCCTACTCGACCGACATTTTGTCACAGCAAATGACCATAAAAAGGGCCATAGAAATTCTTTGATTGTTCCTGTGATACTCGGAACCACGTCCCTTACCCACCGTAAAGTCTCCGATACTTTACTGTCCGCCATAGTGAGAGCTATCATGTATATAAGGAAACACGATACCAGCCGACCTACTTGAATTTTTATCAACTTATTCAAGAAGGAAACCCCATTTGCAGACATCCCGACAATGTTTTTTCTCATATGAAATGTAAAAAAAAAAGTTTTTAAAAAGGCTGCTAATAATTTAAAATTCAGTTTATTCAATCAGAACAATAAAAACAAAATCTTATTTTTGGAACTTTGTCCTATTTAGTAACTAACTACTCCCAGTTATATCACAATATATAGTTAATGTGATGTTTTCACTATTAACCGTAGTGTATGTTCGTATCACATAGCTTGAATACAAAAAAGACTTTAACGAAGAAACCTATATGTAATAAAACTTAGTCATTTTCGTTTATAAAAACATACATAAGCAATGTATGACTACAGTAATAAATTTATTGTAAAAATAATTTTTCTGTTGTTTATTTAATAATTGTAATTTTTTAAATAATATTTACAATTCACTATACTCTGTAGTATATTTATATTACTCTGTGAAAGACTGTGTGATAAAGACGTTAAACTTGAGATCATAGCAAATGCATGGCCCCAATTACAATAATAGCTCTGTAAGGGTTGCAGCATTACAATATTGTACAATTTATGTAACTTACCAATTTTCTGCTTTCTAACATTTGATATCTCTTCAAAAGAGATGAGAACATTGGGATAGTCCCCATCTATCGCATCGCTTATGTACTCTAAGACTGTGTAGTCTATAATTGTATATTCTAATGTTAGTGGAGTCTAATTGCGTACTATAGTGTTTGTGTAATCTATTGAGTGTGTACCCAAGTGTTTGTGTAGTCAGTTATTTGTTTTTTATAGTATTTGTGTAGTCTATTCATTGAGTGCTATATTGTTTGTGTAACCTATTAATTGTGTATTCTAGTGTGTGAATAGTCTAAAATTGGTTTACTCTAGTATTTGTGTAGCCTATTATTGTGTACTCTAGCATTTGCGTAATCTATTAATTGAGTGCTCAAGTGTTTTTGTAGTCTAATATTTGTGTACTTTAGTATTTATGTAGGTTTACTCCCCTATTAAAGGTTTACTCTAGTATTTTAAAGTATATTAATTGTATACTCTAGCATTTGTGTTGTCTATGGATTGCGCAGTCTAGTGTTTGTGTAGACTATTAATTGAGTGCTTTTGTGTTTCTATAGCCTATTATTTGTTTTTTTCTATTATTTGGACAATCTATTAATTGTTTGTTATACTATTTGTGTAGTTTATTATCTGTGTACTCTAGAGTTTCTATAGTCTATTAAATACTTTTTATATTATTTGCATAGTCTATTAATTGTTTGTTCTGCTATTTGTGTGGTTTATTATCTGTGTACTATAGTGTTTCTATAGTCTATTAATTATTTTTTCTATTATTTGCATAGTCTATTAATTGTTCGTTCTATTATTTGTGTAGTTTTTATCTGTGTACTCTAGTATTTCTAAAGTGTAATTATTGTTTATTCCAGTGTTTGTGTAGTCTATTAATTGTATACTCTAGCATTTGTTTAGTTAATTAATTGTATACTCTAGCATTTGTGTAGTTTATTAGTTGTATACATTAGAATTTGGGTAGTCTATTAATTGTATACTCTAGCATTGTGTAGTTTATTAATTGTATACTCTAGCATTTGTGTAGTCTTTTATTTGTATACTTTAGCATTTTTGTAGACTATTAATTGTATACTCTAGCATTTGTATAGACTATTATTTGTATACTCTAGCAATTGTGTAGTCTAATAATTGTATACTCCAGCATTTGTGTAGTCTATAAATTGTATACTCTAGCATTTGTGTAGTCTATTAATCGTATACTCTAGAATTTGTGTAGTCTATGGATTGTATACTCTAGTGTTTGTGTAATCTATTAATTGTATAATCTAGCATTTGTGTAATCTATTAATTGTATACTCCAGAATTTGTGTGTAGTCTATTATTGTATACTCTAGAATTTGTGTAGTCTATTAATTGTATACTCTAGCATTTGTGTAGTTTATTAATTGTATACTCTAGAATTTGTGTGGTGTATTAATTGTATACTCTAGAATTTGTGTAATCTATTAATTGTATACTCTAGCATTTATTTAGTCTATTAATTGTGTACTCTAGAAGTTGTGTAGTCTAGTATTAGTATACTCCAGAATTTGTGTAGTTTATTAATTGTATATTCTAGCATTTTTGTAGTCTATTAATTGTATACTCTATTTGTGTAATCTATTAATTGTATGCTCTAACTTTAGTGTTTGTGTTGCCTACTGATTGTTATCTCTGGTGATTGTGTAGTCAGCTATTTGTGTTTATTCTAGTGTTTGTGTTTACTCTAGTGGTTCTGTTGTCTATTGATTTTGTTTGCTATTGTTTGTGTAGTCTGTTAGTTGTGTTTACTCTAGTATTTGTGTTGTCTATTGATTGTTTATATTAGTATTTGTGTAGTCTGTTAATTGTGTTTACTCTAGTAATTGTGTTGCCTATTGATTGTTTGTACTAGTGTTTGTGTAGTCTGTTAGTTGTCTTTACTCTCTAATATTTGTGTAGTCTGTTAATTGTGTTTACTCTAGTGTTTTTGTAATCTCTTATTTGTGCTTACTATACTCTTTGTATTGTCTATTGATTGTTACTCTGGTGTTTGTTTTGTCTATTAAATGTGTTTACTCTAGTGTTTGTGTAGTCTGTTAATTGTGTTCACTGTAGTGTTTGTATTGTCTATTGATTGTGTTTACTATAGTGTTTTGTGTTGTCTATTGTTTGTTTACTCTAGTGTTTGTGTAGTCTGTAATTGTGTTTACTCTAGTGTTTGTGTTGTCTATTGGTTGTTTATACTAGTGTTTGTGTATATTGTTAATTGTCTTTACTCTATTTTTTTGTGTTGTCTATTGATTGTTTATACTAGTGTTTATGTGTATTGTTAATTGTCTTTACTCTATTGTTTGTATTGTTTATTGATTGTGTTTACTACAGTGGTTTGTGTTGTCTATTGTTTGTTTGCTCTAGTGTTTGTGTAGTCTGTAATTGTGTTTACTCTAGTGTTTGTGTTGTCTATTATCTTTACACTCTAAGACCTGTGCACTCTAATTCATCTTAATGTTACAGAGTTATTACTGATGGGTTATGGTAAATCACAGAGCAAATGATATTGCTCCAAAAGGTAGCAAACTCAGAAGTTTATAATCTCTTAATGTATGGTGTACATAAACCTATGAGACGTAGAGGTTTTAAGCCATACATTGTTCAGCTGTAACCTCAATGCGAGCTTGTCGTAATCGACTACTTATGTTTGAAACAATACAAACATCAGATGTTTGTACATTGGTGGAACAATACAACAAAAATGTTTTAGTTTGCCAAAGCAACTTTCAACTGAAATAACGCCAGCTAATCTTCAGCCCAGCTGCGTTTCGCAAAACGTCAATGGCCCGGTTGCCAATAACGTCAGATATTATACAAGTGCTGTAAAGACTTTGTAGAAGAAATGTAAAACAAGGCAGATAAAATGTTTTAAATTGCAACGACATGATATAAATATCTACATGTGAACAGTATCATGTATTATGGTGCATTGAAGTCACGGAAAAGTGGTAGAAACAAATAAAATACATTTTATACATTTACCGTTATAAAAAATGAATTATAAAAAAAAACGATATAAAAAATCTTAATTTTTCTCGTAGTACTTATGGATGTGTTTACATTGATGAAATATTAGCCAGAGAGGTAACATTAAGCCCCGCCTATAATACATTGTGAGATCAATCTGGAAGCCAATTACAAGGAGCAAAACCAACGTGTCGACGTCGCTCTGAAATAACCGTCATTTGAGACGTGAAGCTCGCGTATAAAGCGCCTCCATGCTGCGACGGCGAAACCAGCGCTGTTTACGATCGCCAGTTAGCGGATACATTTTGCAACCGAGTTATGGCATTAAAGTTATTACCATAAATTCATTAAATACAACAGGTATCTCAATTAGGTTAAACAGCGCCAAGTACTGCACGAGTAATGAAGACATTTCAAGGCTGGAACGCTTCGGCGTGCTTTATTTTTATTTTCAACTTTTCCAGCTAGGAAACAGGGTTATAACTTAGTGCAATGTCCGCACGGCGTATTCATAGCGCGCTGTAGCTTCGGGTCGGCGGCTTTTGTGTGTCCGGCTCTTTTTTTATTGTCGTAACTTGTTGACATTTTGTTTTTAAAAATAAACGAAACAAAAAAAAGCATCCATCATTTCGAGCCCAACGCTCGCCCCCTCGAGGTACGTGTTTAGCACGTGTATAAATTTCCCAAAACTCTTCTTTTTGTCGGAATTTACTCACGTACAGCAACCTCAAATGAGAAATATCCTCACACGATCCTCGTCTCTGGAAATACGTCAGCGGAATTCTCCATCTTTATGACTCCACTCGAGTGACTTTAATTCCAAGACATACATTAAAGGAGTTGTTTTATTGCGGTCCTTCCACGGGCAGGTTTCGTACGGCTCATGCTAACGAGTGCTTTATAGTGGCCCAGTAATGCCACGTTAGCGGTCCGCGACCAGAATGCGACCGGAATCTCAAACATTGCGTCGTAAAATTTGTTTCAGATACTTACGTAACGAAATTTGAATACAGGCTTATATGACAACGGATTGAGATGTATTATGTAAGACTCGAAGGAGATTGGTGCGCCTTGCAAATGCTTCTTTCACAAGATATATATCGGAGTTACACTTGGGTATAATACATGCTTAAATATTACTGCATATTTAAAACAACAAATACCAGTGACTTAATGTCGAATTTCTTTTATAAAATGTTAGAGTTATAATAATAATTTCTGTGAGAAACTTTGAAATAGCTCAGATGTCTTTATTTCAAGCGTTACCTTAATTCCCCATCGATCGCGCTCATCTTGGATTGAATTAGGTAAATAAATTGAAGTTCCATTGATCGAATATTGAAAGTGAAATTAAATTTCTCATTAGGACATTTTAGTAGCATTTTGTCTTTTGGAGGTGTTCAAGTGCATTTGGATTTGTTACACAAGCTTTGCACGCTTAGGTTGATGGCGTGAGAGACGGAATTTTCGGGAGAGTTTATCGAGTAGCGTTTCGACTAGTATACAGTATTGTTGATCGATTTATCTTTAAATGAATGACGAACTTAGAGAGATATTACTTTCTCGACTTTATAGAATGGACACCATGAATCCGAGAATGTGAAACCATCCGCCTTAAAAAGACAAGAAGCATGTACATAAGAAAGAGAGAGAGGGGGAGAATGTACGAGTATTATTTCTTTTAACATTCAGTAGGACTTTATTTTACAAACCAGTTAAACGAATGGGAAATTTATCAAATGAATGAAATAAACAAGTGATATAAACACAAAACTATCCAAGTCAACTCCTACTTAGGGTAATAAAGGAAATTTTTATTTTAGTTACTTTTTATTAAAAAATTACCATTAATATAAATAAACATAACCTATGCGTTAAAACAGCTGTTCTACCACATAACTTAGGCTATAACGTAAAATCAGCTGTTTATGAAATCATATGTTTTCTCTTATTTTAAGCCAAATGGGAGGAAATAGGTATTGCATGCATTGTCCCTTTTGTGAAACGTTTTTTCTCCCACATAAAACTAAATTAATTCAATTAATTTAATTAAAAAATTATTGTTTGAAAAAACTGTATTAACCTCAATTTTTATCCTCTAATAGTTTAAATAAAAGTATTTGAAATTGATTGGATTAATAAAAAGGATTTTATTAACGATTGAAAATTTGATCATGATTTATAAATATATTGGGAACTAATAGAAGGAATTGGAAAACAATATTTTTTGTGTTATTACAAGATATTCTTAGATATTGCAGAGATAATAAAAATATTTTACTTCCAACTAGAATTTTAAAAACTTGCTTTATTTGAGACCCCACTTGGAAACGATAACTTTAAAATGTGAAGCTAAAAGGTTTTATGGTAAATTTATTTGCTAAAACTAACTATTCCGTTGGTGAAATATACTAATGAAAAGTATAGGCCTAAGATCTTACTGGACACATTGTGCAAACACACAACATTAGATAAAATATTGCATAAACGTGAACTAATCAATAATTAAATTAATTTAATATTAAGCCTTTATTTAAAAAGAACATTTTATTTATTTTTAAGTATTTTTAATAGTTTAATGAGCTAATTATTAAAATGATTAGAATTATTTTATTCTCAGAAAATTTCTAGAAATATGTATTATAAAGGATATAATTAAAAGAAACGTTCTGATAGTGTATTTATTTTATTTAATTTTTATAATGTAGAAACATAACCTCAAATCAGCTGATAGATGACTTAGGATTTCAAGATCTTTTCTTCTCCAAACTATGCCTGTCGCGAACTCGAGTTTTTAGCATAAACTTATGCGCCTAGAATTTTTTTTAATAAAAGAAATGTTTGGAATAAGAAATAAACCAGCTGTTAATATTACGTCTAGTCTGGGTCAACGCTTTATTAAAATTAATTCAAAACATGGCTGCAAATAAATGTTTATAACGTAATAAATTCATGGAAACACCTGGGCACAATGAGAACTCGCCAAACTCATATCAAATACTTCATCAAGGAACCGCGCAAGCGCGCGCCGACAGAAGCGCCGTATCATCTGTTGGCTTCAAACTAGCCAAAATATTATTTTTGGCATGTGTACGTGATATAAGTAGTCCTAAGACTGAGGTTAAAAGGTCAGTTTCGAACATGCCATCTTTCCATTTGGTGGTATATATTTTTGCGTGGTTTTGTTTAAATACTATTTATAAATAAACAAAAACCCTATTGGTGTGTGACAAATAGGTTTACGAGTCGTTAAAACTGTCTCAAAGAGGAATACGTATCAGTGGCCTAAAAAAGAATTGTTTTAAGAGTCATAAGAAAAAATTACGACCTAAACCTTTCTCAACAATACAAAATGTACAAGCCTTTCCCTTGAATACAAATTCTTAAAAAAATTTTCCTGAATACAAAATCTCAAAACCTTTGCCTTCAATAAAAGTTTTAAAACCTTTCCCCTGAATACAAAATCTCAAAACCTTTCCCTTGAATACAAAATCTCAAAACCTTTCCCTTGAATACAAAATCTCAAACCTTTCTCCTGAATACAAAATCTCAAAGCCTTTCCCTTGAATACAAAATCTCAAAACCTTTCCTCTGAATACAAAAATTCAAAATCTTTCCCTTGAATACAAAATCTCAAAACCTTTCCCTTGAATACAAAATCTCAAAGCCTTTCCCTTGAATATAAAATCTCAAAACCTTTCCCTTGAATACAAAATCTCAAAGCCTTTCCCTTGAATACAAAATCTCAAAACCTTTCCCTTTAATACAAAATCTCAAAGCCTTTCCCTTGAATACAAAATCTCAAAACCTTTCCCTTGAATACAAAATCTCAAAACCTTTCCCTTGAATACAAAATCTCAAAACCTTTCCTCTGAATACAAAAATTCAAAACCTTTCTCTTGAATACAAAATCTCAAAACCTTTCTCCTGAATACAAAATCTCAAAGCCTTTCCCTTGAATACAAAATCTCAAAACCTTTCCCTTGAATACAAAATCTCAAAACCTTTCCTCTGAATACAAAAATTTAAAACCTTTCTCTTGAATACAAAATCTTTCTCCTGAATACAAAATCTCAAAGCCTTTACCTTGAATACAAAATCTCAAAACTTTCCCTTGAATACAAAATCTCAAAAAACCATTCTCCTGATTACAAAATCTCAAAAACCTTTCCGTTTGGATACAAAATCTTTCTCAACAACAATAAATCTCTAAACCTTTCATCTGAGTACCAAATCTCAAAATAGTGATCCTTTCTCCAGGATCTTCTCATTAGCTTTCGATTTCAAATTGAAGTCCCTGAAGCTTTTACTAATTGAAGTCCCTGACAATGCCCCATCACTTGAAATTCTGTGCCTCTTATGTTCTATACAGCAAATTGTTCCCTTTGTCGGGAATCTATAAAATTTTATATTGTTATTAACGAGAAGTATTTCTTGTTCAAACAAAAGCAAATGGTTAAATGCGTGTAGCAGAATATTTATACTTGAGAAGGCAGTCTTTTTTATCCGACGCTGGGCGGCCGTTGACAGGGGAAACAAGAATACGAGTTGAAAATCAAATGAAACCCGAAAAAAGGACAACGATATAGGGAATGTTCAAGAAGGAGCGAGAAAGAGAAATCATATTTCAAACGATGTTGCTTTTATAAAAGCACCGGAAAAAACAAGTTTTGGATGTAGTGGACAAATTATACGGCCCCAGACACAATGGAGTCAACATCTACCGACAGATAAAGTATTTTCAAATTTGGACACGACTATGAAACATGGCCCCACACTTGCGCCTTGGGGACCAGCTTATCATGCCACCACTGGAAATTATTTCAACGCGCTCGCGGAATTTACGGGGTTTGTAAGATTCTGCCGGGACACCGAATCAATTATGCTCAGCACACGAACTGACAAACCAGAGCCTCGCGGATTCAGGTAAATGCGAGACATAAATAATACGAGGCTGAGGACAAAATCACAACAAATATTATATTTCTTATCCCTAAATTTTTCACTTTATGCTAATAATAGTTAACATCAATTTTAAAAAAAAGAATAATATTTCAGTCGTGCCAAGCTTTTAAAGTGTAAACTACACAAAACATTTTCACCCTAACACACAACACTTCCTCCCTACAAACATAAGATTAGGCATTACGCGTACATACGTGATGTGCACATTATAATATATAACAATAGCATCATTGATTTCATTTCTAGTTGTAAATAAAATATAGAAGCAAACTTACCGAATTGTGTTACCCACTTATATGCTATTATTATTTTCTTGAATGGACGTTTCCTCACGGATGGTTTGTTTCGAATACGTTTTCAGAGGCGATTTGTTTAAAACGACATTTACTTCTACGGACGGTCACTGGTTTTTTGTCCACATGACGGTGAAAGGTAGTTTGATTGTGGACACGTTTACTTACACTGAAGTTCAAGGGCGGTTTTATTGTAGAGACGTTTGCTTACGCCGGAATTCATAGGTGGTTTTTTTGTAAAGATGTTTGCTTATACAGCAGTTCAGAAGTGGTTTAATTGTAGAGACGTTTGCTTACGCCGGAATTCATAGGTGGTTTTTTTGTAAAGATGTTTGCTTATACAGCAGTTCAGAAGTGGTTTAATTGTAGAGACGTTTGCTTACGCCGGAATTCATAGGTGGTTTTTTTGTAAAGATGTTTGCTTATACAGCAGTTCAGAAGTGGTTTAATTGTAGAGACGTTTGCTTACGCCGGAATTCATAGGTGGTTTTTTTGTAAAGATGTTTGCTTATACAGCAGTTCAGAAGTGGTTTAATTGTAGAGACGTTTGCTTACGCCGGAATTTATAGGTGGTTTTTTTGTAAAGATGTTTGCTTATACAGCAGTTCAGAAGTGGTTTAATTGTAGAGACGTTTGCTTACGCCGGAATTCATAGGTGTTTTTTTTTGTACAGACGTTTGCTTATACCGGAGTACAGGGGCGGTTTTTAAATAGAGACGTTTGGTTATATCGGAGTTCGGGGGTGTTTCAACTGTAGAGAGGTTTTCTTATACCGGAGTTCAGGGGTGGTTTTTAAGTAGAGACGTTTGCTTACACCGGACTTCAGGAATGGTTTTATTTTAGAGACATTAGCTTATACCGGACTTAGGGATGGTTTTATTGCAGAGATGTTGGGTTCTACGGAAGTTTACAGATTTTTCTACTGTAGCTACATCACAATGGCGGCCCAATTTCCTTCCTTGAATATCGTATGGCGCAAGTAGGGCAGCTCATCTTTTTTATTCTTAGGTTGTAAGAGTTATTAGTAAAGCGAATTTACTCTGAGTACTTTCTTAATGTGTTACGCGCGTCCTTGTATGCGTACACTACAAGCATACGCTGCGTGCTGCTAGAGCGTAGCTTTAGTGCGTGTAAGTGTGGCTCGTATAGGTTGTAGGCGCACATACCACTACCACAGCAGACGTAACAATACGTTATGCCTGACAAACCCTTTAGTTTACCAATATACATTTAGATTTAACGTCTAACTCAACTGGAATAACTTCATGTAACCTAATAGGAAAAATATCTGTAGCTGGTTTCTGCAATCCTGGGACTTTCTCATTAGCCTTGGTTATTTTCGGCACAACCAATATTACTAAACGTTTTCAAGGATAAAACATTGAAGGTGTCAAGTAATTAGGTTATTTTTTGCCTAAAAGCGATCCCTTTCATCAAGAATTACAGACAACTTGAATCTTTAGGAGTCAAAACACATTTAAACCTATTACAATAAGTCATCGTGTGCACAAACATTGATACAAATATTGCGAATTTATATTTTAATAAAAATACATTAGAGGGTGGTTTCTAAAGCAGACTTTGAGAAATATCGCTCCGAATGTTAGAACTAGACAAAATTATCTTTCACGATCGAAATAATGCCAATGGTTCTAAAATTTGCTGAACGCTCGACCCAGCTTCTAAATCTTTTTTGTTTAGAGTATTCAAACAAGGTGGGTTGTTTTAATGTAAACTAGAAGAAGAGATAAACAATGGTATCAGAACCTGGTATCAGTGAGAGTCAAAAAGAAGAACAAAAATGGAAAGCATAAAGAAAGAAAATGAAAGGTGGCAAGAAACATGAGGAGAAAATTAGAGATGAAGGCGCTAAAATAAAAAGGGAATTTCCAAGCATAGCGCGCATAGTTGGAAGGTGCGATCTGGCGATATGTTGGTTTTACAGATAGCATCGGAAAGCAAAGACAAAGTGGATCTGCGCAGTGGAAAAACAAAGACAAGCACAGATTCTGTTCATGCTTCTCTTTGCAAACGCCATGATATATGTTCTGTGGCCTGGCTGTAGCGTCGTGGTCCACGATCGATTCCCTGCCTCTCGCGACCAACAAATCGCATATTTCAAGCAAATAATTTTACTGAAATTATTGACGACAAACTGGAGGCGAATAGATACTGTGTAGCTGTGCGACTTTGTTTGCGTCACCGAAATCGTGACAAAGTATCCGAGATCACGTCGTTACACGTTACGAGGTAACTATCTTGAATTTCCTATGTTTTATAATTTCCATTTTTTTCCAAAATAAAAACCACTACCTTATACTTATTCATACATTTCGAACGATTCGAAGTTTGTTAATCTAATTTACTCGTGATATTGCTTATACTATTATGCTTATGAGTGTATAGACCGTCAATGGCGGCTCGAAACTGATTTTCATCTCGTCTACCCACTGATTTATTTCTCTACACTTAGATCGCATTTTTTTAGTGGCGAGCGGGGGGGGGGTTATATTTGTTACGTTAAGATATCCTAAAAATGTTTGGGAGGGAGTAGTCTGGATAATATATCTGTGATTGATATCATAGCATTTACTGTTATTTATATTTACGTTATATCTAAGATAAAATATAAAAATAAGAAAATAAGTTAGTACAGATAAAGACTTTGAGAGGTAGCTGATAAAACTGATAAGTTTGGAATTGTTAAAACATATTTCTGTAGGACTACATGCTTTTTAAAAGGAAATATATATATAAATAAATAAATATATATATTTTTTATATATATTATAATATTTATATTACATACATATATATATATATATATATATTATAACAAAACGTTTGATGCTAAATAATAAATTTAGCTTATTCAGAATTAGGAAAAGAGTTATGTGAAAGTGCAGCAAAGCAGTATCAACGGTCAAGATCCAAGGAATCGACAAACATGAGTACTCTCTTTTTTATTACATTGAAATTAGCCACCAGAACTTTAAAAACCGTAAATTCAGAACAATTTTAAATACTTTAGCATAAAATAATATTCTAGTTTTTTTAAACCATTTTCTAATTTATAAAAAGACCCATAATAACGACCCCAGAGAAAGAGAAATTACCACTGTTATTATTAAACTTTATTGTAATAACCTAAAGCCTCAAGAGGCCACTTTTGTTTTTTTTGTAATTGTAATATTAGTTAAGGAGTAAATCTTGTCACTAAATAGTATTAAGGTAAATAGGTATAATGTATGTTAATCAAGTGTCAAGAATAAAAGCAAGTTATGTTAAAATTGATATTGGTGTTAATTAATTAGAATCTTGAAGGTGAGACAAATCAGTTTTAAAGCAATATTTTAAAATAACTTAAGTTATAATATATATATATATATATATATATATATATATATATATATATATATATATATTTATTTATGTATGTGTTAATAGGTCTTTAAAGTTTTCACTAACAGAAGTTAAACCACTTCCGAGAAATTTATTGATTACGCTGTAAAAAAAACTTTCTTTCAAAACGTTCAGAAGCGTCGGTTGACCAGTGATATTACTTGAAGTTAGTCTAGTTTTACTCATTCTATTGCCTGTATTGTTACAGTTATATGCGAAGTTAGCAGAAGTAAAGGCTCGAAACGTTTTACCACTTCTCTAGACTTGGATCATGTTTATCCAGAAGCTTGCGATGGAATGTATTTTAAGTGATATTTGTTGTGAGTTTATAAATTTGTAAATATAGCAGTGTTAGATTGGTTTTACTCATAAACTCAAACATTGTGTCTCCATTAATAGAAAATATTTCACTGAATTAAAGATATACAGATTAAAATGTGGAACCGATATTTTTAATTTTAAAATATACTTTACCAATACCTTAATCTAATTGCTAATTTTAAAAAAAAATGCTAATTATTTTCTTAGGAATAAATGAAAATAATATTTTCACAGCTTAAAACATAGCTTGATGACGACCAAAGGTCAGGTTGGGATGATACAACCGCGCCTGCGCTGTCATATCTCTCCTCGCAAGTAATATATCACTGAAAGCTGTAGGAGCAAAATAAAAAGTTTAAAAGATGAACAGGTCTGTTCCCAAAGCAGAACATACGCGAACGCAAAAGTGGCCAAAAAGCGTGGGCGGCGTTAAATGGTTTTTGCCCCAACTTAACCTAACCTAACCTATTTCAGAAGTCCGACTTGCCTGCTTCTGCGCAGTATCTTGTAGCTCTCCATTGAGATGCTCCTTGTCCATCGGCCACGGAAACGTGGACACGATACATAATTATGCAGTACATCAATGGTTTTCTTTTATTTTCTCCTGCTACTGGACTCACATATTCTACACCAAAACCAACCAATGGTTAAATATATTTAAACTTTGAAAGACACAAAAAGGAAATCTAACAAATAACCTGCTACAAAATGTTTTACAAGTTAAATTTTAATTCTCAAACTTTCTAAGTCAAAGTTCTTCAAGTTACGAACGATTTCTGAAATCTCGAGAAATTTCTACATTCAGTAGTTTAAAATTTGAAATTATTACTTTTTTCTATAGTAATTAATTGCACAAGTAAATGTTGTTACAAGATTGTTTAAGAAACCAAGTAACCAGGGATTTCAGTAAATGTTGATATACTTTGCTAGCAATAAACGCACTACTGATCTCTACCTTTCCTTGGATTTTGTAATTGGTTTTGGCTTGCTTTTCACATATCTTGAATTTAAAGATAAAATGAAGTATTATCCTAAATTTATCATCCGTTTTCTCAAATTATTATCACTTTTCTAAATTTAACATCTTCCCAATTATTTTTAACCTTCTTACTAAACATATCATCCTTTTCCTAAACACATCATCCTTTCCGTACATTCAATACCTCTTTCTTAAATTTATCATCACTTTTCAAAATTTATCATCTTCCTAACATTTTTAATCTTCTTACAAAAATATCATTCTTTTCCTAAACATATCATCCTTTTCTTACACTCACACCTCTTTCTTAAATTTATCATCCTTTTTCTAAACATATCACACTTTTCCTAAACATAAAATCCTTTTCCTAAACACATCATCCTTTCCGTACATTCATTACCTCTTTTTTAAATTTATCATCCTTTTCCTAAAGGAAGCATTGTTTAAACAAATCATTTTTTTTCTAAACATATAACCCTTTTCCTAAACATATCATCCTTTTCCAAACATATCACCCTTTTCCCAAACATATCATCCTGTCCCTAAACATATCATTTTTTTCCTAAACATACCATCCTTTTCCGAAATGTATCAACCTTTTCCAAAACATATCATCCTTTCCCAAAACATATCATCCTTTTCCTAAACATATCATCCTTTTCCTAAACTTTCTTTTCCTTAATTTATCATACTTTTCCTACATTCATTATCTTTTTCCTAAACGTGTCATCCATTTCATAAACATGTCATGCTTATATTAAACATATCATCCTTTTCCTAAACTTTCTTTTCCTTAATTTATCATACTTTTCCTACATTCATTATCTTTTTCCTAAACGTGTCATCCAATTCATAAACATATCATGCTTATATTAAACATATCATCCTTTTCCTAAATTTATCATCCTTTTCCTAAAGGAAGCATTGTTTAAACAAATCATTTTTTTTTCTAAACATATAACCCTTTTCCTAAACATATCATCCTTCCCCAAAACATATCATCCTTTTCCTAAACATATCATCGTTTTCCTAAACTTTCTTTTCCTTAATTTATCATACTTTTCCTACATTCATTATCTTTTTCCTAAACGTGTCATCCATTTCATAAACATATCATGCTTATATTAAACATATCATCCTTTTCCTAAATTTATCATCCTTTTCCTAAAGGAAGCATTGTTTAAACAAATCATTTTTTTTCTAAACATATAACCCTTTTCCTAAACATATCATTATTTTCCAAACATATCACCCTTTTCCCAAACATATCATCCTGTCCCTAAACATATCATTTTTTTCCTAAACATACCATCCTTTTCCGAAATATATCAACCTTTTCCAAAACATATCATCCTTTTCCTAAACATATCATCCTTTTCCTAAACTTTCTTTTCCTTAATTTATCATACTTTTCCTACATTCATTATCTTTTTCCTAAACGTGTCATCCATTTCATAAACATATCATGCTTATATTAAACATATCATCCTTTTCCTAAATTTATCATCCTTTTCCTAATTGTATCATCCTTTTCCTAAATGATCTATCCTTTTCCTAAATGTACTATCCTTTCCCTAAACGAACCATCCTTCTCCTAATTTTATCATCTTTTTCCTTAATTTATCTTCCTTTTCCTACATTCATCACCTATTTCCTAATTTTATCATCGTTTTCCTAATTAAATGACCCTTACCGAAATGTACCATCCTTTTCCTAAATATACCATCCTTTTCCTAAAAGTATCATTCTTTTCCTAAACATATCATCCTTTTCCTAAAATTAACTTCCTTATCCTTAATTTATCATCTTTTTCCTACATTCATCACCTATTTCCTAAACGTATTATCCTTTTCATAAGCGTATCATCCTCTTCCTAAATTGATCATCCTTTTCCTAATTGTATCAACTTTTTCCTAACGATTCATCCTTTTCCTAATACATCTTACCTTTCCTTAATTTATCTTCCTCTTCCTACATTCATTACCTCTTTCCTACATTTATCATCTTTTACTTAAATGAATCATCCTTGGAAAATGAGGATTGAAGCAACCAAAGAAGTCTCGTTAATAGATATGTAACTGTAAATAATTGTACTATAAAACAATCCTGGTTCGTTGTAAGAAGTAACATAACTTACACGTGTTAGCTTACACATCTATAGTGTACTCTAACGCCCTAAAGGTTGGTCACACACATAAGAATTTGCGTAGCATAACCCTATTTAACATTGTAAATTTATATCCCTAAATCTATATGATACAATTTATAGTATACAAAATACACTTTTAAATTTGTAAAAGGGTCCTAGTGATGAACTTAATAGTTTAGCTTAAGCCCTTATCAAGTCTACTACATAACTATATTACTATATATAATTCCCTTACAACTTACTGCTAACTTACTTACTTCTTACTTCTTACTTCTTATTACGAGCTTCCAAGGTTGGCCTCGATGGCTCGATGTCTCCTATACACACACTCTGCCAATGGCCAGAAACAACTTTCTTTCAAGATTCTGTCCAGGGTACATTCCCGTCCTAGTTGCTTTATCAAGGGACTCCTTGTTGCTGCTGTTACAGGACACTTCAAAAGTATGTGCTCTAATGTTTCCTCTTCTTGCTTGCACACTCCACAGATAGAGTCGTTAGTAATATGAAACCTTTTCAAATATGTATTGGTGACAATGTGTCCCATACGAGCTCGTGCCGCAAAAGATGCCACTGAACGTGATAATGACTTGAAGATCTTTGGATCATTAGGTTGTTTTTGTAATGAATAATATTCGCGCCCAGTATTGCATTCTCTCCATTTCTTTCTCCAACAGAGAAAGAAACTCACTGCTAACGTACACCACAGAAAGTAACCTTTTTACGTGTAATAAAGGCCGATTAGGAACTCATACTTTATTCGCATAATTTAATTAAATTTAAAGTTTTTTTAGAATATCTGTGATAATTTATTTTAAAATGATTAATACATCCTCCATCGAAACTCTAATTGAAAACCAAAACAGCATTAGGCACTATGTTTTGCATTCGGGGATCTTCGGGAGACAATTCCTTGATCTACTGATCACACTCTTTCTTGTGGTTGCCTAAGCGATGACGTCACGTTTTACAGATTGATCATCATATGTTACTCATAAGTAACACTTAAAAACTCTTGGCTTAATTATTAACAACAAAAGAGAATATACTTCCTATAGTACTAAATAAACTTAAATAGTTTACAATAAAAATATACGAAAAGCCCCAATACCAAAAAAATAATGAAAAAAATAACTGGTACTACAAGTTACCTAAGATTAAACCCTTATGTACATTACAATGACCATGCCATCATCATCATCAGAGGGTGTTATTACAGAATTACAATCTAGAATACAATAAATTAGATGGTATTCGAAACGTACGTAAGGGTTAATTCTTAGGTGTCTTGTAATATTAATTATTTTTTATTATTTTTGTGGTATTGGGGTTTCATCCAATATTTCTATTGTAACATATTGCACCACTGTGCTCTTGTTATTGTATATTTAATAGTATTACGTATAAATTATTGTTCACAGAGGAAATGAATCCGTTAGTTGCCTCTTCCTTGCCATTCCTGAGTCAAATATCAGGTTGTGAGTTCCTTCCTGGATCAACAGTCTTATTATTGTAACTATTTATGTAAGTCTTTTAAATATCTTGCTACCGACATTCCTATATTTTCAAATTGTGGTGTACAATTTGCTAAAATTAAACTATTTTCAATTACTCTAATTTTCGACTACTTAACTATATGAATACGTAATTGCTTACTTGCTGACGCGTTTCAAAACGATCGTTCCTTTTACGAAGCTAACCCTCTACCCAGGCTTTTTTATTTTCAATTGTTATTAAACTTATTTTATTGTAAAATATTTAATTTGATTTTTTTAACATTCATAAGAAAACCACTCAAAGAACAGTATAAACAAGTTATTTATGTAATGACAATACAACCTATGAGAAATATATCAACATAAAAAAGAAATAATTACCAAAACATTTGGGAATTGGGTAAGGACGATGTCAAAATTATTTACTATTAAGTCCTTGTAGTGCCCTAAATATCTAGGTGTATTTTATCTACATTATTAAAATTTTTCGAGTGTATTGTTTTATATTTTATTATACAACATTTTTGTTTCAATAAAAATACCAACTTTATTGCGTCGTACAGCGTCTTTGCCTTGTTTTACAGCCAATGGCAATGCACAAACTAAATCCCATAAAACTGTCAACATTATTACACAATGTATGGTGTTAATGGCGAAAGTGTACATGGAAAGTCATCAAAACTTGATACAATTTATAATTTATAAACATTTCAGGTGGTAGTACACACGACTGGGCGATACGAATGTTCTACAAAATGTTGGAAATAATAAAAGCAAAATAATCGAGTCCTTGGAAATGTTACCCAGCTAATAAAAGACGACTTCATTGAAGGGTCACATACTTTAAAATGACGTCACAGCTGGCATTCTAGTGATCAAGTTTGGAATGACAACGGAGACTAGGTCAATGCAAACGCTTCGGAACGTCTTGAGTCTATTTTTGTTAGTTTTTGAAGACAAAGTTCTCGATTTCTCAACACATTACGACAGTGATTTAACAAGATGTTTAACGCGAATAAAATTCCAAAAACATTTTCTGGAAGACAAATTATTTTAAAACTATTGTTAATACACAATCAGTTTGCCATAAGCTAAAATATCCGACTTAATAATAACTAATGTTTTAAGTAGGGATGGGCCGATTCCTAAAATTTTCGATTCCGATTCCGATTTCGATTCTAAAATTTTCCTTTCGATTCTCGATTCTTTGGTCGATTCTCGATTCTTTCAAGTTATATTAGCTTACATGCTAGGTATCTAATAATTAATTTATTTAACATGTAGGTAACATCTTGGTCATACGGCAAAACCATTTAAAAGTTCTGTTTTAATGTAATAGGCTACACAAAACTTTCAACCTTAATTAATCAATAGGAATTTTTAAAAGCATAAAAACATATCAGACTAAAGTAATGACTTATTATAAAGTAAAAAATGTGAACTTTACTTATTTTATGATGTTTGAATAAATACCTAAGCCTATTTACATTGTCTCTCAAAACAAAACAAAAATTAAAAACAAACGAACAACATAAAGATTTTAAAAAATAATAGAAATAGGGTAGTTTTTAATATGCCCCTGAATCATCGGCAGCGACAAGGGGGGGGGGAGATAGAGAGCGAGAGAGTTGTTGCTTCATAAATAATATTTTCGTTATCTTAAATCAGCATTTGCTTTAATCGTTTAATTCATTCAAAGCAACTAATACATAAATAAGACATAGTTGATGATTAGTTATTTTTCCAATAAATTATTCCATACACATATTTTAATAGTTAATAAAATAGGAATCGGAATCGACACTTTTATCAATGAAGAATCGAGTATCGACGATACCTCGATACCACCTACAATCGACGATTCCTGGAATCGAGAATCGGAATCGGCCCATCGTTAGCTTTAAGATATCACCAATAAAAGATTTGGAATTAATTTCTTATAGTTTTAGAGGAAATAATATTATGGAGTTGTACACACGATTACTACTGATACATAACGCATTATTTAGTTTACCTAGCAAATTTATAAATAATTAACACAGTCTTGGGTCATTTCTAGTTTATATCTAGCAGACGCGTTTCGAACATTCTCCATCTTCCACGTCTACTACTGAAAAGTACAAAAATATGTCCGAAACCCGTCTGCTACACATAACCTAGAAAAGACACAAGATTGTACTCATAAATAACCAGATTTAGTAGTAAAACTTTCTAGTTTTCTACCTTTAAATATTTTTACATCACTGGTTTACATTGCCGCGTATCTCAAGTAATAGGCCTACAAGTTTTCAATAATATCTTCTTGCACAGAGGATGAGGTAAAACTATACCGTGTTACAAAAAAATTAATTATATCTCGCTTAAACATCTGTGTCTATAAAAACAGGTGTTAGACATGCATTAGGGTCCGTTTTACTCTAAATGTCGTTGTACTCAAGGCTAAAATATTTTAATGTTTTATTTTCTCGGCACAGAAACAAACGGCTTTATTTTGCATTTACTCTTCGCTTCGACATTTAAGGTTGGCCACAGATAAGACCATCAGTGTTGGCTGTCCGGGGAGTGAAGGACCACTAGCACATATTTGCCGGACCCGGCGGCTTCGCGTCTATTTATCACCAACGCAACGGCCAGCTGACTGATGGCTGCTTTGACGGACTCTCTTGTAAATCTGTGAGAATTCTGTTAGAAATTCAAATGTCTAAGCGAAGTGTTTGAAGGTAATGAAGACGTGTGGACTGGAAGATTGTATCTTCCATCAGATCTTCACAACAGATTCGCAACGTGGAGGAATGTTGAGAATGTTTCCGATTCCAGCAGAAACCAGCTCGTCAACACTAGAAACGATTTCAATTAGAATTTATACAATTTTGCTTCTAACGCCGAGACACCATTGGTTTAAATTACTCGCATTGCTTTAAAATTATTCATACCAGTAATGTTGTTTTGTTTTGAGTAAATATGAAGACATTCATTCAGTACAGCTTCTAAACGGGAAACAAGTAATATAGACAAAGGTTTAAGAGTTAATTCCTACTTAGGTAAACAAAGAAAAATTTTATATTAATTTTTTTAAATATAAATAAAGTAACATAACCTATACGTAAAAACAGCTGTTGTACCACGTAACCTATAACATACAATCAGGAGTTTTATGAAATCACATGTTAACGCTTACTTTAAGCCAAATGGGACGAAATAACTATATTGCATACCATACCCCTTTTTTGAGTAATTTTTTTCTCACATAGAACTAAAATTAATTGATTATTAAAATGAATTAAAAAATTTATATTTGAAAAATTGTACTAGAATCAAGTGTCATCCCCTACATATATAAAAAAATGTATTTGAACTTGAGTTGATGAATAAAATCTATTTTATTAACGTTTGAAAATTATATATATATATATATATATATATATATATATATATATATATATATATATATATATATAAGGAGAGTGTAAAGTAATAGGAGTTGACAAATTGTTAATTTTATACAATATATCACTGAATTGAGTTTTTGATTCATAAAATTCATAAATGTTTTCGAAATAAACGTAAAATGAACTTGATTTCCCACAAAGTCATCTCTTGGATAGTGTTCAATGCTCTGGACTCCTTTCCTTGTATCATGTTGTCGAATAATTAAAAAACAATTATAGTTCCTTGCTACAAATATTTGCGGAATATTTATGTGCATTCCGTTATTACGGTTAGCTATCAAAAAATTACAAATTTGTTTTGAGTTTATATTTGTTTATTACTTGTAATTACGCTGCCGTACTGTGTATTGTTTTTTGTATGTTAGTAGACTCTTTCTTATTTCTTGGTTCTAGGAGGCTCGTCGCAATTTTATAGCGCACAGGGAGCTTTGTAGCGATTTGGCTCCTGGTAAGCATTATATTTGTTTTGCCGAAGGCCATTGTTTCCTTGTACAGAGGATGACCTATTGTACATTCTATGGGACGACCTTTACAGTCTTGTGTTACTCTTGGAGCCTTCAAATGTTCTCCTTGTGACGTGTTCTGCTGCATGACGTCTCATTTGGTTAGCATTCATCCTGTTTCCAAGACTTCCCAGGCCTCACACTTGCCTTTACGTTGCGGTTCTCGGTGGAAGATCCTGGACCGGATATGGTTTTTGCAGCTCTTGTATGAACGCTCTCTAATCTCTCTAACCTCTCTAACGTGGACTTCTTCGCTAGAGCATAAATACGAGAAGCATGCTTCATAAACTGTCTTACTTTTGGATCCATTAGAGTTTTATGCTATCTTTCAGTTGGAAAAATTTTAATAATAATTTTTTTTTTTTTAGTTTATCTCTACTTTTAACCACTTCCTACATCTTTCTATTCCGTGTAGGGATATCCGAAGCACAGATTCGGATCTGTGAGTATTCTTGCGGGAGTACTAAATATCTGTGTAGCAGGCCATTTAAATAAGGTTAGGACGTATGTCATTTAGATAGAAGTAAGGAGTAGAGGGCTCAAAACTGGAACAACAGCAAAAACGGTTCTTGCTTGTATAACATTCGTTGCAGCGCACTTTGACTTACAAGAAGTAATTTATCCTTTAATGTCATAATGACGTGTAAGTGTTACAGGTTCTGGTTCTACGCTCTGTTAAGAGCAGAAGACATGTCAAGAGAAATGGCGGTTGCCTTTTTCAATTCACTTTATTAGTCCCCACTCTCCTTAACTTATTCAAATTTGCACTCATTAATACAATTCTTGTTATTCATTTACTCAAGTTCATATACACTTCTGTTAAACTCGTAGTGGATAGCACTTGATGTTAATACAGTTTTTGCAAATATTAATTCATTAGTTAAATTTAAAACGAATTAATTTGAATTTCGTGATGGAGAAAAATTTTTAACAAAAAAGACAAGTTTGCAATATAGTTATTTCGTCCCACTTGACTTGAAATAAGTGATAATATTTAATTTCATAGAACAGCTGATTGTATATTATAGGTTATATGGTAGAACAGCTGTTTTAACCAAGAGGTTATGCCACTATATTTATATCAATTGTAATTATTTAATAAAAACTAACTAGAATACTATGTTTCTCTGTTGACCCGAGTAGGAATTGACTTTAACAAATTTTTGTTTATATTATTTGTGTAAAAATAGCTCTCAGAAACTATCAGTGACATATTGACCGGGATGAAACAGCTGTTCCTCAGCGTAGTGTTGTTTTGTATAGACTGACTGATATATAAAACTTGGCCTATTTCTTTCTTAGAAGTTCCACGACTCTAGAGTGAATAAACCATGAGATTGTAAAAATTCCTGGTGATGATTAAAGGAAGGTTCTTGAAATCTGTAGCACAAGGGTCTTTCATCCCCAGCCCTCTCCCTCATGGTTAACAAACGTGTCTTGCTTAGACGTGTCACCATCCTCCTCCATAAAGATGAGATCATTCTAGGTGTTTACTTCTTCTACTGGTTTTTATTGCCATATCAAGCTTTTGAAACAGGTCTTCCTGCTTGTATCCTCTTGCTGTAAGGATCAATTTTCTGGCTGATATTTTTAATTTCAACGTATCTTCCGATATCTAGCATCCTTCCTAATTCAATGGTTGTACAGAGCTTAGCTTTTTTGGCAGTTCCTACCACCTCTACTCTTGTCGACGCCTCTGACAACCTCCGTTTTCACCTTATTTTGACCTCAAGTTATTCATTTAAATGAACTCTCCTCTGAGATAAGACGTCTACCGATCCTTCAGTAAGGAATGCAGTTCCGTTTTCTGTTTCCGCCTGCTATGAGCTTCGTCAATGATGTTTTGTGTCATGTGTGAAATGTCGAGAGTGTTCAAGGAAGAATTCCAACATTCACAAAGGTTACTAAAATGATGGGTGAAAACTATTCAATCTGCCTTTCTGAAATTTAAAGATCTTTGCTCTTGGTCAGGAATTTCAACATTAAGATTACATATCTTGATGATTGGCCAATGATTGTCTACCGTACTATCCATGATTTTTCGAGTACAGTTTGAATTCCCTTTTCCCTTGCTCCATCGTTATCGATCTCTCTGTAATGTCATTTCCGAAAAGCAAGTCCTCCACAGGATCCTGCTTGTCGCAGGGTGGTAAACTGATGCTAAATTGCAGATTTTTATTTAGCTTTGTCTCTTGGAAATATAATTATATTTTCCTGTAGGAGTGCTTAAAATTCTTCATTCTTGATTGTTGTTCGGTTGCACAATGGAAGGTGTCCTTGTAGTGTTCTTCAAATCGCTCTCCCGGACATCACCAAAGAGTCTGGGAGGTCATTATAGACATCACTCCATTACATTGTGTAATTTCTGCCTGTTTTGTCTGCGAAAGGTATTTTATTTCCCTTCTTCCTTTCAAAGGATAGCTCTAAGAAGACATTCCCTATCCGCCATCTGGGATATATAACTTACTATATAGATAGGTAGTTCTTGTCAATTTATAGTGAGAGAAAGAGAGATAGATAGAGAGAGGGGGAGGTAGAGGAGCTATAAGCACTATATACAACTGTTTAGATATCTATACCATGCACTAAAGTTGCCTTACCCCGTTACAACACTAACTCTTTAGAAATTTCTATCGCCAGCGAAGTAACTGGAGGGAAGTAACGTTTCCGGCTAGATTTATCGTTCCGTCCTACGATTTGTCCCCTCGGAAAGGCAATCGCACGGAAACTGGAGTCGATCCTCACTGCTTACTGCAGTGTCTCCAGATAGTGGCGGCCGGACGCGGGATCGCCGTCGATATATCACACTCCGCCAAATAGAACACAATAATCTATTGTCCGCGCTGAGGACGTATCGGTCCCGATATAGGTTTCTCAGCCCGTCTACGTTGAATAATTCAAAGCCATAAGTAAACGCAGACAAATGATATAGCAGAATGGTTCTACAGTAATTACAGATTCCGAAGGAAAACTTGTTCAAACCCTTGCCACGATATTTGCGTCGTTAGATTAAACGCTTTTATTGACACGTTTAAGGTGGAGAAAGTTTTGGCCTTTAAGTTTATAAAACCCGTTTACATTTTTGTAACAATATGAGCATATGTAATACTCAAGGCACTTCCATCACTAGGCTGGTGCTGGTTCGATTCTCCCAAACACCAAACACTTTGTTTCAAAAGATGATGACATTTAATAGGTTTTCTTTTTGAAACGAAACAAAAAGATCCTTATCGGTTTAAAAACAAATCTAATAAATCACTTTCAATACATAAGGAAAAAGCATTCAAAGGTTTAAGGATTTAAGGCATACAAGCTAAGAGTGTTTCAAAAATTGAAAATAAAAATTCTCCACTTTAAAACTGATATTACAGGAATACAACAATTTAAAACATTTCTCCAATAATTTAAATTTTGTTCAGTAATAATATATAATTGATTTTATTTTTAAATTTATAAAAAAGCTTAAATTTTGAAGAAATTAATTTCCAAAGGTTAATTACTTTAAATTAATAACAAACTACAGTATTGCTAAGGTTAAGCACATCTCGTGAACAATGATAATGATTAAATAACAATGAACATTAACTAGCAATAGTAACTTATTTTCTTGTAGGAGTTTCTATAAAAAAGCCAACTACATATACTAAACTAAAACTCTTTTTTTATTCAATAACTCTGAGTTATAGAAATAAGTTATTTATTCTGATTTGGTTTTCATTATTATTTATTTTGTATCTATTCTGGCGTTAAAATTTCTACATTTATAGTAATTAGAAAAGAAAACCACTTTAAACCTAATTTCAGTGGAAAAATACATTTCTTAAAAACCAACAAAATTTAAACGATACTGTTTTGTTTTGGGAATTCATAGTGTGAGAAATATATATAAATAGAGCTTCTCTAAATACCCATTATTACAAAAAGCCATAACTTTTCCCCACCATGGACTTTCTCAAAGTAAATATCGACATGAGATTTTCCTCATTCTCAGAATGAATATAAAAAAAATATGAAACAACAACAGTAAACCGCTAGGCAAAATAAAGATCAACAGAATTTAGATGAAACACTCATTAAAAATGAGAAGAAATTGAGAGACTTAATGAAATAATACATTAACATTTCAAATTGACAATTCCAGTTATGAAAATAAAAACCGAATTAAAAACATTGGCAAAAGTATGGAGATAAATTAAGAGATGACAAACTGCTTAGAAATAGAGACTGAAGATCATCAGCTAGAAGGTAATATGAAAAGTTAAAGTCTAGAAATTATAAATATGGATGTAAAATAATAAATACGCAAATACCTCTTAACCACAAACCTTCTTTATTTTACCCTTATGTACATTTCGGTTACCAAGTGACCATCCTCAGTGGGATAACATAAAAAGACTGTCGTTATCCCTCTGAGGATGATTACTTGGTAACTGAAATGTACATAAGGGTAAAATAAAGAAAGTTTGTGGTTAAGAGGTATTTGTGTATTTATTATTAAATTCAACCACAGTATATTCCTAATAAATAGTAAAGAATGTAAAACCTTAAAAAACAGATGTAATAAACAAGTACGTAAATAAAATAAATAAGAAAGAAATTGTGACAGGTTATTTTTTAAATATACACTCAACTATAAAGTTGACCGTAATTCAGAGTGTATAATCTCATATTTGATTGACACGAAATTTCACAAAAGTGGATTCGATTGTCCATTGTTCAAGCTCTTTTTGCAAGTCAATTTTTCTAAACAGAATGAAAAGAGTAGAATTTATAAATATGTTTACAAACAACATCTATGTACCCTTAAATATTTATATATAAAGTGTGTCAATAAAGTATATTTTAACATATTAAAATTTTACTGTCTTAACAATTGCACATTGTATTTTCCTCAATGCATATTTGTCCCAGAGTAAAAGCTTGCTGTATTACACACTGCAAACATTTCACAAAGAAATGTCACGTTTATAAAAATGGCGTAAATATTTCAAATGACACGAACCACAAAACGGAAGTAGATGTACTCTCCTTGATGACACAATTACACCGGATGCGTTTAATATGACCGGAAACTGACGTGGACTTTGCAATCGTGTGATTCAGCTTGTAGTAATTAAATTTAAAACAGAACGATTTTTCTATTAAAAATATTAGTCTGTCCGCTTTTTTAAGAGATAACAAAGCGTTTTAAAAAGATGACTTTAATTTTGCCTCACTTTTTTTTCAAATGAGCTCTTACCGTTGACTTTTATTGAGCGAACACATTAGGTAGGCGCGCGTCTACGCACAAGCGCACGCACTCGGCGATCGCACGGATGTTATTAAATGTCAAACACTGCACGCAACTGCAATCCGCCGAAATTAAATGCAACAAAATGTAATAAGGTTTACAAGAACACGAAGTAAATATAACTTAATGGCCACGAGTCATGAATTGATGCTAATATTAATAATAATTATTATTATATCTAACTGAAATAGGTTTTATAAAACATACAATATGCCCAGATGATGATCATCATTTTGATAACTATACATGCATTAAATTCTCTTTGCATTAAAGTTATGGCAACACTTTACTTTATCGATGTGTAAATTCTTTAGACAGTCCTACAACATGAGTAAAACTGTATAATTATGACGTCACATTTCACATGTCAGGTTTCCGTAAGATTAAAGAATTTGTCCGAAGATTTCCGAAAATCAGACATATCCGTTAACGCCAACAGCTGATGTCGTCTAATTAGAGGTAATTTGGAGGTTATGTCTTAATCGTTTTCAAATACCATTTCCCATTTAGAAATATCGCACACTCTTTTAAAGTTCTGACAACGTTTGATTGTATACAACAGTTGTTTTTGGATTACGTTACAATTTCCTCTATTTCTAAATATTTTAAATGTTTGTCTAAACAAAACTATATTATTTCCCAATAAATTAACGCTTATATTGGCTATAAAATACAGTGACTTACTTAGAATGGCTGAGACTATAATTAAGTTACTTTATTAAAACCTAATTAATAAACTTTAAGAGTAAAATTAAAATCTATAAATATGGCGAGTGAAACCTTAAACTTGAAACTGTAAAGACCAAGTAAGAGAGATGTTTTGGTTCTTATTACTCTCGCTATTAAAAGCTTTTAAAATTGTTACTCGTTGTTTGTGTATCGCACTATATAAAAACAAAATTAATTATATTAATAACGTTTATTACAAATGATGGATATTTAGGCACATAAAGTGAGTTTATATTTCGATGTAGAATTGTTTTTCCCGTCTTGATTAACGGAGGCGATATTAAATTGTAATGAATATACTATATTTGAGTATGTTTGAGATATTTTACTAATTTTTTAGTATTTCATTACAACTTTTTGAAGAATTGTTTGATTTATATTGGTATTTTATTCATTGTGGCTGTAATTTTCAAAAGAATGGCATTTTCAAAAAAATCTCAAGACATACTTTATTGATATCTCCACCTTCATCACTCATCCTTATGTAATTTTGTGTCTTTTATAGCTCATGTGGTTTGTGAGTTTTTGTAAATGGTAGATTAATTATAAGCTTAAAACATTTGTGGAAATCACTACCAAGGTTTGTATTTGGCCTTGTTTTATTAAAGTTATCATGTATTTATCTTGGTTACAAAGGTAGAAGTTGTTGACGAAATATTCAGTGTAAGAAGGCGATTAGGAGAGATCACCTGTGTGAGTTGACTACGAACTATTTTAGGTGGAATTTCGTTTGCCCTTGTTTCTATTACGCTATTGGTAAAACAGTCCTTGGCGACCTTAACGACAAGTTTTACATTAAACACAGTATAAAGTTATACTCCAAAAAATTAGTAATGCATATTTTCAAACTGTGATTCTTTTCTTGCCCAATTGTCTGCACCAGAGTCGACGAAATATTTTCTTCCGCGCGTTGAATTCACCCCTGCAGTTCGTGGATTAATGCGCTTGTGTATATCTTGATAGTAGTCTAACATTTGGAACGCTGAAAAGCGAGATTTTTCACACTAGTATGGATCTAGATAAAGAAATTCTTTATCAAAACGTAAGACCAGAAGAAGGCGATGACCCTAAATGTATCTAGGTGTTTTTTAAGTCATAACTTAGGATACAAAATATTATAATACTTTTGATTGTTATAAGTTTGTTTTGATGTTTGTTGTTTTCAGCACTATAAATCCTCTATGCGATGATACTATACTAGTACAGTACAAAATAAAATTAGGCCTACAACTTTAAAAAATGTAATTTATTAAATGTAGGCATTGGCAATGTAATATATTACATGTAAATGTAAAAATGACTTGTTAAACATTTCAAAAAAAATTTAAATAAATACATATTTAATTTTTGTATTAAGAATTACCTTTTTATTTTTCAATGTAAAACAATAAAGTAATATTACGACATTAAATAATCATTCTTCATTCCTAATAAACTATTTCTTATGAAACAAGATGGCTTCCCTTATTTACTTTAGCAGTTACATATTACGATACATATAAAAACGTCAGGTAGAATATTGGATTATTTCTGAGAAAGGCCAGTGTAATATTGTTAAAGACTTTAATGAAATTATGCTCCAACATTTTTTTAATTCCTTTTGATTTTACCTCCGAAAAAAAGATCCTCTGTCAGATCTTGTTTGGTTTGCTTCGAAAATCGTGCTAATAGTATCAACAAAGCTTCTCATATAATAAAGATGCAAGAGATAGGAAAGAAAGCTCAAGTACATGATAATAGCAAAGGAGTTAGTCTTATCCAATGAACTGTAGTTGTATAATGTGATTCCAATAATATAATCAGGAAAAATAAGTCAAGAGTTTCTTACTTGAAAAGTAGACACGAACTCGTTCTGCAGCAAGAGTAAGAGTGCTGAAGTTCCAAAGAAAGCTGCATTAAGTTCGAATGGTTTTGCAAAATGAGCTAAAGTGCAGCGTTTAGCGCTTCTGAAGTTAAATGTAGTAAAAATGAGAGAAGTCAATATTGCCCGGTCTCAAAAGTTCACGATGCCAAGGTCAAATCAGAGCATTAATACAAAATACAATGGATTGAGGAAATCTCGCCGGTTGTCGTGTCCCTCGATATGGACAGACGTCTTGAAGACTGGCTCGGGCCACGGGGTATCCCGGGATATGTTCATAATTGGAAGCAGTCCTGACAGAAGTCTGTTTTATGGGGAAACGATATCTACTTATATAGAGGATAATCATGTTGGAAAGAGTTTAATGAAAGACAGAACAGCTGGCCAGTTCCGCAGCAATTAAATACTTTAACGTACGGTAACTATATATCAATCATTGGGACAAGTTGGTTCGTTTAGAATCTAGAGCGCTTTCCTCGTATATCTTGTTTTATTTTTGAAAACGGTATTTAACTCTAGCAAGAATAGTCCCCAATGCATTCTGGGAAAATATAGTTACAACAAAATAATAGGTTCATGATGTAAATAAAAATATATTGAAGTATAATCAAAATAGATATACAATTTAGATGTAGATAGGACAATTTATATGAATTTATATGGATTATGAAGTATAATATAATTTTTTTTTAATTCAGAGTCAATTCCTACTTTGGTCAAAAAAAGTATTTTATTTACTTTTAGTAAATAACTACGATTAATATAAGTAAAATGACATAATCTATGACTTAAAACAGCTGTTCTACTACATAACCTATACCATAAAATCAGCTGTTTTATGAAATCCTATGTTATCACTTATTTTAGGCTTAAATAACTATATTGCATACCTTGCCGATATTGTGAAAAGTTTTCTCCCATATAAAACTAAAATTAATTAATTAAATTTAATTAACTATTTGAACTATTTTGAATTATTATTTGAAAAAACAGTAATAATATCAGGAGTTATCAACTATAAGTTAAACAAATGTATTTGAACTTGAGTGGATGAATAAAAAGTATTTTAATAACGATTGAAAATTTAAACATAATTTGTATATATATAAAAGAAGAGTGTAAACTAACAGACGGGATTGAATAACCTCTCTACCCAAAGAAAGTAAAACATTGAATATTTATCGAATTTATATATACAATTAAAGAATTAAAAATAAAAAACTCAAAATATAAAATTAATTATTTTTTAAATCTTTCAACTAGGATCAGTCTAGAGGATAAAGCACTTGAATACTAACTTAATAATTCTGGGTTCGAACCCAAATAACACCAAAACATTTCTGTGTAGTTTTCAGCCCTCATAAAGTCTACTCAGCCTAGGATAGTAAGTAGATGGGGTAATAGAGATGGTTGAAGAACATCCAGTAGTCACTAGTCCAGCTCTAAAGGTATTCAAGGATTCGTTATTGTGAAACTCATAGAGGAAAAGCAACGGAGCCTGCTTGAAAGGAAATTTCAGAGAATTATTGAATATTTAAAAATGCAGATAAACCGTCTAAGTATAATGTTAGTCTACGCCATTGGGGGGCGTATATAGACTAACACAAAGGTGGCACAGAATCCGGCGAGGGGTGGTAAATCTGAGCCCTCCGCACCTTGGAAGCCAATAGATACTGGGCAAAGATAACGGAAACCAATTCATAAAATACACAGTAATTTTGTGCGTGCGCGACTACGCGTGCCGGCGCATAAAAACTTCGGCGCTTTTACACCCTATTACCGTCAAAATATGTTATGGCAGATTTAAAATCGGATCGTAAAACTGTGCAGGTAATTTAACGGGCAAACAGAAAAGCCGTGTTATGACTTTGTTGTTAAATTTTGATCGTCTTAGGAAAATTACCTTTTCACTAAACGCCAGGCCTTGGGTTAAAACGGTAAATTATGTTTATAATGTAGTTTAAACGGCTATAATACATACAAAATTATTTTTCGTTCATTGTCACCTCTGAGCTTTTTTCGATTAACTTATAAAACCCCTTTATAAAAGTATAAGCCAGAGAGGTTGTTAGATCTTTCTCTCTCATTACAACGAATTATAACAACAGTTTTAATACATATGACTTACACATTATTCATGAATATATACGTAATAAATTCACACTAAAGCCATTTCTTCCTCGTTTCCGAGGCCGGTTTTTGCCCATTCCATTTTCTAGTCTAGTATCGTTCTCGAAATCAAATAATATATATTCACTCTAGACTAGACAAACATATAGTTATTACACATTTCTCTCCTCCTCCCTCTCTCTTTTTCTACATCCGTCTCTCACTCTCTCTCTCTCTCTCTCTCTCTCTCTCTCTATATATATATATATATATATATATATATATATATATATATATATATATATATATATATTTAAATTTAATCTAACGTCAGTACATGATTCTTGAACCATTCGACGTGTAGCCTTCTAGTAGTGATATGTGACGTCATCAGTAGGATACGTTAGATGCACGAAAAAAATGGCAGTAGATGTAGCAGATTTAGCGTTGCCCAGGGTGCACCACGTGGAGGCCTGCTACTTTACACCCCATATATGTATATATATATATATATATATATATATATATATATATATATATATATATATATATATATATATATATATATCACTTACACTATACCTACTTGAAAATGAATCTTACTTGGTATATATACGAGTTAACTTTCGAACATTAATTACGGTGTTTTCATTGTCGAGCATAAACTGAAACTGAGTACTTCTGTAGATTGCCAGGTGAGTGGTATTACCGTTTACACGTGGTACATTGGTACTGTTCTACTTACAGATTTTCTGCACTGTGGTATACTTTTTAGTTTGTCTTGGGGTTAATTTTGTCTAATAAGTTAAATAATTAACTTTTTTTGATTTTATTTGTATTTGTTCATTTATGATATTATTTTTGTGTTTAAAAATTTGAAGTTATTCTCAGATTGTCATTTTTATGTAATTTTCTACTTTCTTTTATTAATCTTTTTTTTAATAAAGAGAGTGTAAAGTTGATTTTTATATTTCGTGTGTGGCTAAGTTTGAATTGTAAGTGTTTGGTTTGATGTATGCCTTGAGGTGGTCTTTATATCAGTCTTTGAATTTCATTTTTATTTACAGATATCTATCTATCTATCTATCTATATATATATATATATATATATATATATATATATATATATATATATATATAAATTTCGCAATATGTATTCTTGTGTATTAATAAATAAATAAGTCAAAATACAAATACAAGAATTATTATTGAATTTACAATTCATACATTTACATACGTATAAAAATCATACAAAATATATATATATATATTTACATATTTATAGTATGCACATATACATACATACATACATATATATATATATATATATATATATATATATATATATATATTTGTTTAGAAATATATAATTAGCTACAGTGTGGGTATTCGATTTTATATACTGAGTTATTAAGTGTGGGACATATTATTTTCAGCTGGTTTATTTTATCGAATATGTTTCCTGTTTTTAATATTTTTATTTTATAGTATTTTAGTTATTCCTTTTATGTTGTATCCTGCATATGTGAATGTAGCCCATTTTGTTTCTGTTTGTATTTCGTGTTTAGGTTTTTTAATTTACCTAATATTTTAAATTCTAATTCATTTTTAGTTTTTTTGGGACTACTTAACTTATTATATGTTTTCTTTGGCTTTTTCTTCCTTATTTAGCGTTAGTTTTAGCATTCTGCTTAAGAGTGAGTTAAGCAGCCATTTTATGTTGTAGGGATGGTTAGAGTAGTTTGGTGTTGTGTTGATTGTATGTGTAGGTTTCCTAAAAATTGAAAATTCAATGCTATTCGTATTTCTGGTTATTGTTAGGTCTAGATAGTTTATGTTATTGTTTATTTCTTCTTCCTTGGTGAAATTTATGTTAGGGTGTAAGTTGTTAATTTCATTTAGGATGATATTATTATTTATTGCTTTATTTTGTATAATCCATTGTCAACATATCGTATCCAATGCCCGTTGAGTTCATGTGTTTTTATGGCTAAGCGCTTTGGAGGCAAATTTCTGATATTATACTTAAGAGGGGTGATGCCACTGGTAAGCCATCTAATTGTTTTTTGTATCTTATTATTAAATGTGAAATAATTTGGGTTTAGTATGGTCATTAGGCATTTTTTGTTTTGTTTGTGTAATTGGGGTTATTTTTAAGATGAGTCAATTTGTTTATTTACTATTTAGATGGTTGTTAATAGATTACATGTTTGTAATATCAAATGATACAAATTTAGTGATTTTGGTTATGTTTCTTGTTTTTAGTTTGTCGCTTGAATTACTTGAGTTATTTGAGTGGTTTTATTTTCTAGTTTAAATTTATGTTTTAGGTTGTTGGCAATTACTTGTGATATTCTATTGGATGGTGTATTGGTAAATTTATTAGAGGTCTTATGGGATTGTTGAATTTCTATATTTTGTTGAGGGCGCTCATTTTAGGGGGATTTAGATTATCTATTGTATATTGCTAAGGCTTTTGGCTGAAAAAGTGTTATTGTTGTATGATTTCGTTTTTAGTACTTTTTAGCGGGGTCTCTGTTTCATTCTATGCAATTGTTGGATTTTATGAAGTCTTCTGTTTTTTTATTGTATTCTGTTTTAGATATTATTACTATAATGTTACTTTTGTCCGATTTTGTTGCTACTATTTCATGTTCGTTTGGTTTTTGTTTCAATTTGTTTATTTGGTTTATTTGTACTTTATTTTTGTTGTTATTTTCTTTTATGATTTTTGTTGATAATTTTGATTGTTTCGTTTAATACTGTGTTTCTTATGTTATCTTGGTTTTCATAATTTATAAAGTTTATTACCAGTTCTGCCTCAACTATGAGGTTTGCTATTGTGCTTTGTATTTTTGGGTTGATGTTTGTTTTAGTACTACATTCAAGTATCTATATTTCTTCTTCGTTGAAATTAGTTTTTGAAAGGTTTATAAAGCTGGGGCGGAAAGTCGACTCGCATATATACCAAGTGAGATTCTTGTTCAAGTACATTATAGTGTAAGTGATATGTGTATACAACAAAGAGCATTGTAAAGTTACATATATATATTATAATAATAACAATTTATTAATAGTTTAATATTTATAACTATATTAGGAAACCTTATATTTATTATTATGAATCCTTATTAATGTTTTAATTGCTGTGAGAAATAGTAAGCATATATATATATATATATATATATATATATATATATATATATATATATATATATATATAGTATAACCTAAGTTAATTAAAATATAACTTTTCTTTTAGGTTAAATACCCAAATACCTTAACACTCTTTTGTCTCACCTTCAGATTTCTAATTAATTAACACCAATATCCATTTTAACATAACTTGGATTTATTCTTAACACTTAATTAATACACATTATACCCATTTACCTTAATACTACTTAGTGGCAAGATTGATTCCTTAACTAATATTACAATTACAAAAATACAAAGGTGGATTCTTGTGGCTTTAGGTTATTACAATAAAGTTTAATAATGACAGTGTTAATTTCTCCTTCTCTGGGGTCGTTATTATGGATCTTTTTATAAATTAGAACATGGTGAAAAAACTAGATTATTATTTTATACTAAAGAATTTAAATTTATTTATAAAGTTTTGTTTGCTAATTTTAATGAAAAGATAAGAAAGTACTTATTGTTTGTCGATACCCTTGGGTCTTGACCGTTGATACTGCTACGCCGCACTTTCACATTACTCACTTATTTTTCCTAATTCTTTATTAAATTATTTACGACGCACTTTTTTACATTATACAAATACAAAAATTTACATTTCCCTTAATTCTAATAAAAAAATTTTAACCCTTATTAACGTTACTGACACTTGGCCCCCCCCCCCCCATTAAGTCTGCCCTCTTCTGAAGTTCTTCCTAGACCTCCCGATCACTTCCTTTTTCAACCTCGCGTCATCTCTCCCTCCTTACTTATTTTAGTTAATTTGTTTATCCCATAACCATCTACAAAGATCTTCCCTTAACGGTACATTGTTATAACCCAGGTAATTTGGAAAGTCCTATCTTAAAATAGTTGAAACCTTCCTTTGTTAAAGATTGCCCAGCCCCTTTATGACTACACTCGAAATAGAACAATGGTCATGTACTATGTCTGTAATTTTAGGAACTATTCTGGTCGATTAGGCTTAATATTTCTTCCGACTAGTTTTCTTTTTGGATATAAGCTGAATTTATTCTTTAGTCTCAAACATCATGTTAATATATATATATATATATATATATATATATATATATATATATATATATGTATGTACTATAATATGTATTCTTGTGTATTAATAAAGAAATAAAACAATTTTCAAATACAAGAATAATTTATTGAATTTACAATTCAAAGCTTTTCGTTGGCAAACAGTACCAACATCCTCAGGAATACTCTGTATATATATATATATATATATATATATATATATATGTCTTCAGCATTTTTTTCCTGAAGATGCTGGTACTATTTTATCGGCGAAAAGCTTTGAATAAATATATTCATTAAAAGTATTCTTTTTTTTGAAATATTTTTAATTTATTATATATATATATGTAGAATATCAAATAGGTTTTCCTGTTAGAATTATTTTCAAGATTAAATAATATACACTAATTACAGGAATAATTTATTGAATAATACACTCAAAGCTTTTCGTTGGTCAACTGAGGATGTTGGTAATGTCAACCAACGAAAAGCTTTGAGTGTATTATTCAATAAATTATTCCTGTAATTAGTGTATATTATTTAATCTTGAATATATATATATATATATATATATATATATATATATATATATATATATATATATATATACACTAAGCATAGTGAATTGTGTGGAAAACGTTTTATACTTAACATATTAAACAATTTTGGCGATAGGGGAATAGAAAAACCTTTTTTATCGTGCAAACGTCTATGGTAACGTGTAGCCTAATACTCTTTTAGATTTAGTATGTGGACGATCCTTTGCGGAGTATGGTTTAGAAGGGTTCCCATCAGCCCCACTGTAGGCTAGTGGGTCAGTGAGGTTAGACCATTCCCTGTCTTACTCAAATTTAAAAAGAGTTTTGCCGTTTTGCTCCATTCAGCTAGATCATTGAATAAGTGTCTTATACAGTGTCATACATTGTCTTATACTGTAGCCGCCTACCTACAATTAATAAATGTATATTTAGGCAATCCATTTCATCTCAAACAATTGTCGTGTGTTCTAAAAATACAATTTTGTTTACTATATATGTCGTCTTATTTCTTTTAAAGTGTCAATACCTGTATGAAAATGGTTTAAAACAAACCTCTTACAACATCTAAAAACAAACTAAAACCTATTAATCGAAAACACACAAAAGCGTTATTTAACATTCACATATAATTACTCTCTTCTATTTTTTTAGGGACAGATCAAACCGAAGCTATCCTTAATATAACTATTGAGGAAGTGAGCTCAACAAATAGCCAACCGTTGCGTCTTGAGCCTATATTTTAACGGCAATTTGCGAGTTTCCCTCAACAATAAAAGTTGAACACACTGGCTGGAAGGCAAATAAAGCAAGCAGTCCTAGAACATCGACTATGGCTAACAACGGTCTCTGTGTTATTTACGACACAGCAAAAGGCAACTTTTCAATCTCGGCCTTAGTTTATTGCATTTTGCAAGTTTATATCTTCATAGCGCCTTCAGCCTTACATACCGTCGACGGATAAGTGGTACAATACACTCTCTAGCGACTGGAAAACGAACTAGTACTTGCTGATTGAATTAGTGGGAAACCACAAAGCCTAAACGTTTGCAAGAAATCAAGTTGGCGTTGGTCAAAGAAAAGAGGAGAAACAGTTCTATTACATATACAGATAATTTGAAAAATAAAAAATTTAATTCCTAGAGAAAGTAACACATGAGTGCAAACATTTTAATGGATTGGACCTCAATATAAGTCAAGATAGTTTTGTGTTTCAAGACAAAAACAAAACCAAAATATCATTTGAATATATTATTATTGGAGATGAAAATAGTCCAGACTAAAGAAACGAGTATTTTTCAAATCCTACTATTAGTTCACACTCTCCTTATAGCCTATATACATGTATATATATATATATATATAAAGAACAAAAGTCAAAATACAAATGCAAGAATTATATTTGAATTTACAATTGTTTAATATTCCTGATGATGTTGGTACTGTTAGCCAACGAAAAGCTTTGAATTGTAAATTCAAATATAATTCTTGTATTTGTATTTTGACTTTTGTTCTTTATTAATACACAAGAAAACATATTGCGATATTTATATATATATATATATATATATATATATATATATATATATATATATATATATATATATATATTAAATATGATGATGTTTTCTTGTAATATAGTTAATAAATTAAAAATATTTCAAAAACAAGAATACTTTTATTGCATATATTTATTCAAAGCTTTTCGGAGATAAACAGTACCAGCATCTTCAGGAAAATAATTATCTAACAAAATCAGGATAATGTTAAATAGGATTTTGTAAGATAATTATTTTCCTGAAGATGCTGGTACTGTTTTATCGGCGAAAAGCCTTGTATAATATAAGCATTAAAAGTATTCTTGTTTTTGAAATATTTTTAGTTTATTAACTATATTACAAGAAAACATCATCATATTTAATATATATATATATATATATATATATATATATATATATATATATATAGATTGTTCAAATTTTCGATCGTTAGTAAAATACTTTTTATTAACCCACTTATCCATTAAAGTTTAAATACATTTTGTAACGTGTAGGGGATAACTTGATGTTATTACTCGTAGTTTTTTTCAATTATTTTTAATCATTAATTATTGCTTTTATTATTAAATTATAACTATTTTTCATTAATTAAATGTAATTATTAACTCAGTTTAGTTTTATACGGGAGAAATATTTTTCTCAACAGAGGCAAGGTATGCTATATTATTATTTCGTCCCACTTAGAATGAGTGATATTACATTATTTCATAAAACAGTTGATTTTATGTTATAGGTTATGGGATAGAACAGCTGTTTTAACGGATAGGTCATGATACTTTTTTTATATTAATTGTGATTATTTAATAAAAATAACTAAAATAAAATTTTTCTGTGTTGACCTAAGTAAGAACTGAATTTATAAACGTTTTGTTTGTATTACTTTCAAGATTTAAAGAGGGCTTGCATATTCTATTGGGAGCAAGCACGGCTTCAATGCAGTACGTCTGGTCCCTGCTTAGGTCCTAAGGAGAGGTCCAAGCAGATGCAATACAGAGATTTAAAGCGGCCTTTTGCATATTCTATCGGGAGCAAGCACTTTTGCTTCCATGCAGTACGTTTGGTTCCTGCATAGGTCCTAAGGAGAGATCCAAGCAGATGCAATTCAGAGATTTAAAGCGGCCTTTTGCATATTCTATCGGAAGCAAGTACTTTTGCTCCCCTGCAGTACTCTGGTCTCTGCTTAAGTTCTAAGGAGAGATACAAGCAGATGCAATTCAGAGATGTAAAGCGGCCTATTGCATATTCTATCGGGAGCAAGCACTTTTGCTTCTCTGCAGTACGTCTGGTCTCTGCTTAGACCTTAAGGAGAGGTCCAAGCAGATGCAATTCAGAGATTTTAAGCGGCCTTTTGCATATTCTATCGGGAGCAAGCACTTTTGCTTCCCTGCAGTACGTTTGGTCCGTGCATAGGTCCTAAGGAGAGGTCCAAACCGATGCAATTCAGAGATTTAAAGCGGTCTTTTGCATATTCTATCGGGAGCAAGCACTTTTGCTTCCCTGCAGTACGTTTGGTCCCTACATAGGTCCTAAGGAGAGGTCCAAGCAGATGCAATACAGAGATTTAAAGTGGCCTTTTGCATATTCTATCGGGAGCAAGCACTTTTGCTTCCCTGCAGTACGTTTGGTCCCTGCATAGGTCCTAAGGAGAGGTCCAAGCAGTTGCAATTCAGAGATTTAAAGCGGCCTTTTGCATATTCTATCGGGAGCAAGCAGGTTTGCTTCTCTGCAGTACGTCTGGTCTCTGCTTAGACCTTAAGGAGAGGTCCAAGCAGATGCAATTCAGAGATTTAAAGCGGCCTTTTGCATATTCTATCGGAAGCAAGGACTTTTGCTCCCCTGCAGTACTCTGGTCTCTGCTTAAGTTCTAAGGAGAGATCCAAGCAGATGCAATTCAGAGATGTAAAGCGGCCTATTGCATATTCTATCGGGAGCAAGCACTTTTGCTTCTCTGCAGTACGTCTGGTCTCTGCTTAGTTCCTAAGGAGAGGTCCAAGCAGATGCAATACAGAGATTTAAAGCGGCCTTTTGCATATTCTATCGGGATCAAGCACTTTTGCTTCTCTGCAGTACGTCTGGTCTCTGCTTAGACCTTAAGGAGAGGTCCAAGCAGATGCAATTCAGAGATTTTAAGCGGCCTTTTGCATATTCTATCGGGAGCAAGCACTTTTGCTTCCCTGCAGTACGTTTGGTCCCTGCATAGGTCCTAAGGAGAGGTCCAAACCGATGCAATTCAGAGATTTAAAGCGGTCTTTTGCATATTCTATCGGGAGCAAGCACTTTTGCTTCCCTGCAGTACGTTTGGTCCCTGCATAGGTCCTAAGGAGAGGTCCAAGCAGATGCAATACAGAGATTTAAAGTGGCCTTTTGCATATTCTATCGGGAGCAAGCACTTTTGCTTCCCTGCAGTACGTTTGGTCCCTGCATAGGTCCTAAGGAGAGGTCCAAGCAGATGCAATTCAGAGATTTAAAGCGGCCTTTTGCATATTCTATCGGGAGCAAGCAGGTTTGCTTCTCTGCAGTACGTCTGGTCTCTGCTTAGACCTTAAGGAGAGGTCCAAGCAGATGCAATTCAGAGATTTAAAGCGGCCTTTTGCATATTCTATCGGAAGCAAGGACTTTTGCTCCCCTGCAGTACTCTGGTCTCTGCTTAAGTTCTAAGGAGAGATCCAAGCAGATGCAATTCAGAGATGTAAAGCGGCCTATTGCATATTCTATCGGGAGCAAGCACTTTTGCTTCTCTGCAGTACGTCTGGTCTCTGCTTAGTTCCTAAGGAGAGGTCCAAGCAGATGCAATTCAGAGATTTAAAGCGGCCTTTTGCATATTCTATCGGGAGCAAGCACTTTTGCTTCCCTGCAGTACGTTTGGTTCCTGAATAGGTCCTAAGGAGAGGTCCAAGCAGATGCAATACAGAGATTTAAAGCGGCCTTTTGCATATTCTATCGGGATCAAGCACTTTTGCTTCTCTGCAGTACGTCTGGTCTCTGCTTAGACCTTAAGGAGAGGTCCAAGCAGATGCAATTCAGAGATTTTAAGCGGCCTTTTGCATATTCTATCGGGAGCAAGCACTTTTGCTTCCCTGCAGTACGTTTGGTCCCTGCATAGGTCCTAAGGAGAGGTCCAAACCGATGCAATTCAGAGATTTAAAGCGGTCTTTTGTATATTCTATCGGGAGCAAGCACTTTTGCTTCCCTGCAGTACGTTTGGTCCCTGCATAGGTCTTAAGGAGAGGTCCAAGCAGATGCAATACAGAGATTTAAAGTGGCCTTTTGCATATTCTATCGGGAGCAAGCACTTTTGCTTCCCTGCAGTACGTTTGGTCCCTGCATAGGTCCTAAGGAGAGGTCCAAGCAGATGCAATTCAGAGATTTAAAGCGGCCTTTTGCATATTCTATCGGGAGCAAGCAGGTTTGCTTCTCTGCAGTACGTCTGGTCTCTGCTTAGTTCCTAAGGAGAGGTCCAAGCAGATGCAATTCAGAGATTTAAAGCGGCCTTTTGCATATTCTATCGGAAGCAAGGACTTTTGCTCCCCTGCAGTACTCTGGTCTCTGCTTAAGTTCTAAGGAGAGATCCAAGCAGATGCAATACAGAGATTTAAAGTGGCCTTTTGCATATTCTATCGGGAGCAAGCACTTTTGCTTCCCTGCAGTACGTTTGGTTCCTGAATAGGTCCTAAGGAGAGGTCCAAGCAGATGCAATTCAGAGATGTAAAGCAGCCTTTTGCATATTCTATCGGGAGCAAGCACTTTTGCTTCCATGCAGTACGTTTGGTTCCTGCATAGGTCCTAAGGAGAGATCCAAGCAGATGCAATTCAGAGATTTAAAGCGGCCTTTTACATATTCTATCGGGATCAAGCACTTTTGCTTCTCTGCAGTACGTCTGGTCTCTGCTTAGTTCCTAAGGAGAGGTCCAAGCAGATGCAATACAGAGATTTAAAGCGGCCTTTTGCATATTCTATCGGGATCAAGCACTTTTGCTTCTCTGCAGTACGTCTGGTCTCTGCTTAGACCTTAAGGAGAGGTCCAAGCAGATGCAATTCAGAGATTTTAAGCGGCCTTTTGCATATTCTATCGGGAGCAAGCACTTTTGCTTCCCTGCAGTACGTTTGGTCCCTGCATAGGTCCTAAGGAGAGGTCCAAACCGATGCAATTCAGAGATTTAAAGCGGTCTTTTGCATATTCTATCGGGAGCAAGCACTTTTGCTTCCCTGCAGTACGTTTGGTCCCTGCATAGGTCCTAAGGAGAGGTCCAAGCAGATGCAATACAGAGATTTAAAGTGGCCTTTTGCATATTCTATCGGGAGCAAGCACTTTTGCTTCCCTGCAGTACGTTTGGTCCCTGCATAGGTCCTAAGGAGAGGTCCAAGCAGATGCAATTCAGAGATTTAAAGCGGCCTTTTGCATATTCTATCGGGAGCAAGCAGGTTTGCTTCTCTGCAGTACGTCTGGTCTCTGCTTAGACCTTAAGGAGAGGTCCAAGCAGATGCAATTCAGAGATTTAAAGCGGCCTTTTGCATATTCTATCGGAAGCAAGGACTTTTGCTCCCCTGCAGTACTCTGGTCTCTGCTTAAGTTCTAAGGAGAGATCCAAGCAGATGCAATTCAGAGATGTAAAGCGGCCTATTGCATATTCTATCGGGAGCAAGCACTTTTGCTTCTCTGCAGTACGTCTGGTCTCTGCTTAGTTCCTAAGGAGAGGTCCAAGCAGATGCAATTCAGAGATTTAAAGCGGCCTTTTGCATATTCTATCGGGAGCAAGCACTTTTGCTTCCCTGCAGTACGTTTGGTTCCTGAATAGGTCCTAAGGAGAGGTCCAAGCAGATGCAATACAGAGATTTAAAGCGGCCTTTTGCATATTCTATCGGGATCAAGCACTTTTGCTTCTCTGCAGTACGTCTGGTCTCTGCTTAGACCTTAAGGAGAGGTCCAAGCAGATGCAATTCAGAGATTTTAAGCGGCCTTTTGCATATTCTATCGGGAGCAAGCACTTTTGCTTCCCTGCAGTACGTTTGGTCCCTGCATAGGTCCTAAGGAGAGGTCCAAACCGATGCAATTCAGAGATTTAAAGCGGTCTTTTGCATATTCTATCGGGAGCAAGCACTTTTGCTTCCCTGCAGTACGTTTGGTCCCTGCATAGGTCCTAAGGAGAGGTCCAAGCAGATGCAATACAGAGATTTAAAGTGGCCTTTTGCATATTCTATCGGGAGCAAGCACTTTTGCTTCCCTGCAGTACGTTTGGTCCCTGCATAGGTCCTAAGGAGAGGTCCAAGCAGATGCAATTCAGAGATTTAAAGCGGCCTTTTGCATATTCTATCGGGAGCAAGCAGGTTTGCTTCTCTGCAGTACGTCTGGTCTCTGCTTAGTTCCTAAGGAGAGGTCCAAGCAGATGCAATTCAGAGATTTAAAGCGGCCTTTTGCATATTCTATCGGAAGCAAGGACTTTTGCTCCCCTGCAGTACTCTGGTCTCTGCTTAAGTTCTAAGGAGAGATCCAAGCAGATGCAATACAGAGATTTAAAGTGGCCTTTTGCATATTCTATCGGGAGCAAGCACTTTTGCTTCCCTGCAGTACGTTTGGTTCCTGAATAGGTCCTAAGGAGAGGTCCAAGCAGATGCAATTCAGAGATGTAAAGCAGCCTTTTGCATATTCTATCGGGAGCAAGCACTTTTGCTTCCATGCAGTACGTTTGGTTCCTGCATAGGTCCTAAGGAGAGATCCAAGCAGATGCAATTCAGAGATTTAAAGCGGCCTTTTACATATTCTATCGGGATCAAGCACTTTTGCTTCTCTGCAGTACGTCTGGTCTCTGCTTAGACCTTAAGGAGAGGTCCAAGCAGATGCAATTCAGAGATTTAAAGCGGCCTTTTGCATATTCTATCGGGAGCAAGCACTTTTGCTTCCCTGCAGTACGTTTGGTTCCTGCATAGGTCCTAAGGAGAGGTCCAAGCAGATGCAATTCAGAGACGTAAAGCGGCCTTTTGCATATTCTATCGGGAGCAAGCACTTTTGCTTCCATGCAGTACGTTTGGTTCCTGCATAGGTCCTAAGGAGAGATCCAAGCAGATGCAATACAGAGATTTAAAGCGGCCTTTTGCATATTCTATCGGGAGCAAGCACTTTTGCTTCTCTGCAGTACGTCTGGTCTCTGCTTAGACCTTAAGGAGAGGTCCAAGCAGATGCAATTCAGAGATTTAAAGCGGCCTTTTGCATATTCTACCGGGAGCAAGCACTTTTGCTTCCCTGCAGTACGTTTGGTCCCTGCATAGGTCCTAAGGAGAGGTCCAAGCAGATGCAATTCAGATATTTAAAGCGGCCTTTTGCATATTATATCGGGAGCAAGCACGTTTGCTTCTCTGCAGTACGTCTGGTCTCTGCTTAGACCTTAAGGAGAGGTCCAAGCAGATGCAATTCAGAGATTTTAAGCGGCCTTTTGCATATTCTATCGGGAGCAAGCAGGTTTGCTTCTCTGCAGTACGTCTGGTCTCTGCTTAGACCTTAAGGAGAGGTCCAAGCAGATGCAATTCAGAGATTTAAAGGCCTTTTGCATATTCTATCCTAAGCAAGCACTTTTGCTCCCCTGCAGTACTCTGGTCTCTGCTTAAGTTCTAAGGAGAGATCCAAGCAGATGCAATTCAGAGATGTAAAGCGGCCTATTGCATATTCTATCGGGAGCAAGCACTTTTGCTTCTCTGCAGTACGTCTGGTCTCTGCTTAGTTCCTAAGGAGAGGTCCAAGCACATGCAATTCAGAGATTTAAAGCGGCCTTTTGCATATTCTATCGGGAGCAAGCACTTTTGCTTCCCTGCAGTACGTTTGGTTCCTGAATAGGTCCTAAGGAGAGGTCCAAGCAGATGCAATTCAGAGATGTAAAGCAGCCTTTTGCATATTCTATCGGGAGCAAGCACTTTTGCTTCTCTGCAGTACGTCTGGTCTCTGCTTAGACCTTAAGGAGAGGTCCAAGCAGATGCAATTCAGAGATTTAAAGCGGCCTTTTGCATATTCTATCGGGAGCAAGCACTTTTGCTTCCCTGCAGTACGTTTGGTTCCTGCATAGGTCCTAAGGAGAGGTCCAAGCAGATGCAATTCAGAGACGTAAAGCGGCCTTTTGCATATTCTATCGGGAGCAAGCACTTTTGCTTCCATGCAGTACGTTTGGTTCCTGCATAGGTCCTAAGGAGAGGTCCAAGCAGATGCAATACAGAGATTTAAAACGGCCTTTTGCATATTCTATCGGGATCAAGCACTTTTGCTTCTCTGCAGTACGTCTGGTCTCTGCTTAGGCCTTAAGGAGAGGTCCAAGCAGATGCAATTCAGAGATTTAAAGCGGCCTTTTGCATATTCTACCGGGAGCAAGCACTTTTGCTTCCCTGCAGTACGTTTGGTCCCTGCATAGGTCCTAAGGAGAGGTCCAAGCAGATGCAATACAGAGATTTAAAGCGGCCTTTTGCATATTCTGTCGGGAGCAAGCAGGTTTGCTTCTCTGCAGTACGTCTGGCCTCTGCTTAGACCTTAAGGAGAGGTCCAAGCAGATGCAATACAGAGATTTAAAGCGGCCTTTTGCATATTCTATCGGGAGCAAGCACGTTTGCTTCTCTGCAGTACGTTTGGTCCCTGCATAGGTCCTAAGGAGAGGTCCAAGCAGATGCAATACAGAGATTTAAAGAGGCCTTTTCCATATTCTATCGGGAGCAAGCACTTTTGCTTCCCTGCAGTACGTTTGGTCCCTGCATATGTCCTAAGGAGAGGTCCAAGCAGATGCAATACAGAGATGTAAAGCGGCCTTTTGCATATTCTATCGGGAGCAAGCACGTTTGCTTCGCTGCAGTACGTTTGATCCCTGCATAGGTCCTAAGGAGAGGTCCAAGCAGGTGCAATACATAGACTTACACGGATGTACAAATTCAAGCTCATTATCTATACCACTATGTTTCTTATTAGAAAGTTTTAAAATACTTTCTACTTATATTGTTTGTTCTGAATCTAAGACCAAAAAGAAATATAAACGAGTGTAAATAATATGAACTAATATTTATGCCCTGGTAAAGATATACTCGCGCACCAAGACACACAGCGTCGAAGTACATGTGGGTTTTATTTCCGTATTTTTGTGTATCTCCTAATTAAACATTATGTGCAGTGATAAATTACTAAAATATTTTAAAAGTTCATAATTATCTAAAAACAATTTAATATAATAATTAATATATAATTAAAAACGTTAATAATCATTAATTCGTTTTATCGAACCCGTTTTCATGACAATGTCATCTTCATAACTGTGTATATCCAATGACTACAAACTGTAAGCCGAGCTAAGAATTGTTGACTGGTAGGTCTAATACCCTTCCTCACAAACTAAACTCAGAATAAGGCAACAACTAGTTATGTACTTTAAAAGATTCAATATTTTATGGATTTTGTTAAATAAATTCCCGTTATATAAATCACTTCCACCAATGTTTAAAGTTCAAATGTTGAACAAGTTATAATTTTAATTTAATCAAATAGTCTAATATATATGCAGAGTGTATATGCAAACTTATAGCAAAGTAGAATTATTACCTTTATGACGTTTTATTTATATTCGTAGAATGTTAAAAATATTATGTATATTTAATATTTCGATTTTTTCTAACAATGTATTAAAACAAGTTTCAAGATATATAATACGTATTAAGCGAATTTTTCTATAAATTTATAAAATATAAAGTTTTATATGAAAGATATGTTTAAAATAATTAAAGCTAAAGCATTATGGACAGTGGCCTCCCATCTGATGTGTTAATAAAACAATGACTGACCAAATATAGGGTAATAAATACGCACTCGCTATAAATATCAGAACACCATACTACATATAGGCCTACGTTGTTCATACACCATTTATATAAGCCTATTATATACATGTAGGTATATAGTTGTATCATTTAGTCCAAACTGGATAATATAGACCAACAACTTATGCCTACATTGTGTATAGGTTAACATAGTTCATACTACATATAGGCCAACGTAGTCCATACTGCATTAATAAGAGAACGGTTATCTATACTACAAAAAAGCATATTATGTGGTGCTTACTGCATAACGCCGACGTAGTCCATACGTCATGCAGGACTAATATGTAATCCATACTACATATATGCAAATTATGTAGTCCAAAATAGATATAGGCCTACGTAGTCCATACTACATAAAGGCCTATTATGTGATCCTTACTGCATATATACCTACGTAGTCAATACGACATGCATTACTACTAATTAGTCAATACTACACACAGACCTACGTAGACCAAATGACTTGCAGTACTACTATGTAGTCCATACGGCATGCAGGGATATTATATAGTTCATACTGCATATAGGCCTACGTAGTTTATACGACATGCGAGACTACTATGTAGTTCATACTACATATAGTTCTATTTTGTAGTGAACACTGCATTTACGACTACGCAGTCTACACGACTTGCAGGACTATTATATAGCTCATACTGCATATAGGCCTACGTTATCCATACTACTACGTAGTCCATACTTCATATAGGCCTACGTTGTTTATACGACATGCAAGACTACTATGTAGTTCATACTACATATAGTTCTATTTTGTAGTGAACACTGCATTTACGACTACGCAGTCTACACGACTTGCAGGACTATTATATAGCTCATACTGCATATAGGCCTACGTTATCCATACTACTACGTAGTCCATACTTCATATAGGCCTACGTTGTTTATACGACATGCAAGACTACTATGTAGTTCATACTACATATAGTTCTATTTTGTAGTGAACACTGCATTTACGACTACGCAGTCCACACGACTTGCAGAACTATTATATAGCTCATACTGCATATAGGCCTATGTTATCCATACTACTACGTAGTCCATACGTCATATAGGCCTACGTAGTTCATACGACATGCAAGACTACTATGTAGTTCATACTACATATAGTTCTATTTTGTAGTGAACACTGCATTTATCACTACGCAGTCCACACGACTTGCAGGACTATTATATAGCTCATACTGCATATAGGCCTACGTTATCCATACGACTACGCAGTCCACACGACTTGCAGGACTATTATATAGCTCATACTGCATATAGGCCTACGTTATCCATACGACTACGCAGTCCACACGACTTGCAGGACTATTATATAGCTCATACTGCATATAGGCCTCCGTTGCCCATACTACTACGTAGTCCATACGTCATATAGGCCTACGTAGTTCATACGACATGCAAGACTACTATGTAGTTCATACTACATATAGTTCTATTTTGTAGTGAACACTGCATTTATCACTACGCAGTCCACACGACTTGCAGGACTATTATATAGCTCATACTGCATATAGGCCTACGTTATCCATACGACTACGCAGTCCACACGACTTGCAGGACTATTATATAGCTCATACTGCATATAGGCCTCCGTTGCCCATACTACTATGTAGTCCATACTTCATATAGGCCTACGTAGTTTATACGACATGCAAGACTATTATGTAGTTCATACTACATAAAGTTCTATTTTGTAGTGCACACTGCATTTACGACTACGCAGTCCACACGACTTGCAGGACTATTATGTAGTACATACTGCATATAGGCCTACATTATCCATACTACTTAGTAGTCCATACGTCATATAGACCTACGTAGGTTGTACGACATGCAAGACTACTATGTAGTTCATACTACATATAGTTCTATTTTGTAGTGTACACTGCATTTACGACTACGCAGTCCACACGACTTGCAGGACTATTATGTAGTCCATATTGCATACAGGCTTACGACATGAAGGACAACTATGTAGTCCATACTTCATATAGGCCTACGTAGTTTATACGACATGCAAAACTACTATCTAGTTCATACTACATATAGTTCTATTTTGTAATGCACGCTGCATTTACGGCTACGCAGTCCACACGACTTGCAGGACTATTATGTAGTTCATACTGCATATAGACCTTCGTAGGTTGTACGACATGCAAGACTACTATGTAGTTCATACTATATTTAGTTCTATTTTGTAGTGCACACTGCATTTACGACTACGCAGTCCACACGACTTGCAGGACTATTATGTAGTCCATATTGAATAAAGGCTTACGACATGAAGGACAACTATGTAGTCCATACTTCATACAGGCCTACGTAGTTTATACGACATGCAAAACTACTATGTAGTTCATACTACATATAGTTCTATTTTGTAGTGCACACTGCATTTACGGCTACGCAGTCCACACGACTTGCAGGACTATTATGTAGCTCCTACTACACATAGGCCTATTATGTAGTCCATACTGCATAAAGGCTTACGACATGAAGGACAACTATGTAGTCCATGCTACATATATCCACATTTTGTAGTAAATTGTTCTTACCGCATATAGGCCTAAGACGTCCATACGGCATTTAGGACTACTATGTAGTCCAAACTACATTTATGCCTAATATGTCTTTCTTAATGTATATAGCCCTACGTAGTCCACACTACATGCAGGACAATTTTGTAATTCATACTACATATAGGCCTATTATATGGTTCATACGGCATTAGGATTTACGAATTCTATACGACACACAAGACTACTATGTAGTCCATACTACAAATAGGCCTACGTCGTCCATACGACATGAAGGACTCCTATGTAGACCAAACTACATATAGGCTCATGTAGTGCATACGACTTGAAGGACTTTTATGTAGTCCATACTACATATAGGCCTATTAAGTGATTCAAACTGCATATAGGCCTATGTAGTCCATACGGCATACAAGACTTATATGTAGTCCATACTATATATGGGCATACGTAGTCCAAACGACTTACAGGACTACTATGTACTCCATACTACATTAAGGCCTATTATGTACTCCATACTGCGAATGCGTCGAGACATGTAATAAAAGCCCAAATTATAAAGTTAAAAGTTAAGTATGTAGACTGCACTAGTAGTCGCCCTAATGTATGATAAGTGTATAACGCAAATATTCCCGTTGATTCTATGCACAAAATAATTTCCTATTCCTCTGTAACTAAGCAAAGACTGGCACATTTTGCGCGACGCTGTCAATACGCTGTATGAGTGCGTTGTAAACAAAGCATAACGACTTGATTGCAGGAAAAGCCACTAACTAGACACGGTGTAGTACAAGCTGAGGTTTAGGGCTTATAACAAGGTGCTCACATTCGGCCAGCCTACCAACACGGGGGAATTAGCATTTTACGACACTTCACCGTTACTCGCCTGTTCAATGGAAATGTAAAACACTTCGACTGACATCGGAGACGTTCGTTATTTATTTGGTTCGATTTAATTAATGGTGAAATATTTGAGGTGGGATTGGTGAGAATAAATTGAAAAAACAGGAGAACCCGGGCGGACAGTAAAACTCTAAAGTAGAAAGTTGGACCAATTATTTATAGTCTATGGAAAGCGTGTATGTAAGCAGAGTAATTAAGTAAGTTTAACGCTAGACTGCAGCAGGCTTCAAGTGTGTACACGTTGTGTAAGTTGGCAAATCCTGAACTAGTTAACAATGATACCACACCTAAAGGTTGTACATAATAAACCAAATTTACTAGCAAAGGATATAAATGTAATTTTAACAATAAAAGAACTTTAAAAAGAATCATAAAATATGTAATAACATTAATGAACTTAGTACATATAAACTAAAAATCGAACTTTAATTAAGAACACCTCTGAGTCTAAAACGTCAGTATGTAGCCCTAAGTATCATATAGCTTTACTCATAAAGTAATTGTAAGAGATATGCTTGTAGAAGTAATAAAGTATGGGACTTGGGTCAGAGGTAATCTTATGATAGCAATAATATTTTTAATTGCAGCGAGAATTGGCTGCCTCGTGTGTCAGTGGTGTGTACTTACCGACGACGACAGCATTTTTGCCGAAATGCGTAACATTGCGTTAGTAAGTGACTATGTAAACCTAACTTGCATTCTATATTGCAACAAGATCATACTACGCAGGAACTATGGTACAAAATAATTTTAAATTCATTAATTGATTTTATAAAACGCTTATTTTATAATTTTATCTTTGTCACACTGTTGGTATTATCCTATAGAATATGCATGGTGTCATGGCTCCACACTACGTCTCTTAGACATCTTCTTTTGATGCCCCATCCTTTTTAGTTTTCCATCGGGCTCCACTCTGTTACTCTGAGCTTGTATCCAAGTCACCCCTAACCATTTCTTCATTATATACTTACTTACCTCCTCTATGTGTTACTCCTAGGTTTGCTAATATACCCAGTCTTGCATTTCCCCGTTGTATCTGTGTTCCTACTTCTGCGAAATACGTCATTATACTATGGATTATGTGGTTGGGAATTCTAATTTAATCTACTGAAGTGTGATATTTTTTGATAAAAATAGTGTTTTTACACATAATTTCTTCATACTCGTAATTCATTTCTTAGTTTTTATAGGAAATAAAAATTACTTTTATTTTGAAGGTTTTCCCGAAAACTTTTCCAAAAATTGTCCTTTTATATATTATAAATTAATTTGCAGTTTTCACCCGTATTGTCTAAAAATTGAAATTATAAACTGCCAACTCATATGAACCTACGCACTCCCGCCCAGATACTTAAGTTCAGTGGATAATTTGAAGCCAATATTTTAGCTGTGTAAATAAAGAGTGTGAAGATTTTCTTATTATAAATTATGCGAATACAATTATCAAATAACTTATACTTTTTAAGTCAACATATAGTTAAAAATAATACGGTTTATTCATTTCCACGCCTGTTTTGTTTAGGAACTCGTAGAAATATCAGGAAGGCGCCTTTTTATTTCAGCCCATAGTGATACGCGTCATGTCAGTAATATAGCATTACTTGAGGTTTCACCCAAGGCTTTACGGAGGGTGTGCTTTCTTTACCCCCTGTTACAAGCTTTAGCTTCAGAGAGCCGTTTTGAGGTTAGGAAACAATCATTACACCGCTTAGGCCCTATCGTTTAAATCATTACATGTATATAGGTAAAAAAAACTAGGAGTAAAATGTTCAAAGGGAATAAAACTGCAACAAGATCGATCAACATGTCTCCTCTGAATAAAAATATTATTATTGTTATTATTATTATTATTATTATTATTATTATTATTATTATTATTATAGAACAAAAACACTTTGTGTTGCGACAGCCATCGTGCACCCCTTTCATGTTGCAGATCCTCCTCCCAAATACCAACCACAATCACCTCCTTCTATCCTAACCGCCGCCAGTGGTAAAGACAATTTCTGCAAATACCTCGGGGCTGTGTTTCTGAAAGCTCCCTGTTTCTCTGAGTCAATGGATATTCTCAATCTACTTAGAGATAAATCCACAGTGTATCCGTTTAGTTATTAAAAATACAAGTTTTACTTCCTTATTTTGTAACAAAAGTTTAGTTCATATAAGATATTACTCGAAGTTCCTCTTCCTCCAGCATTTTCTTCGAGATCTATTGACTCTGTATCCCTAATGACCTCTTTACGTTATGTCGGGTTCGAGGGTGAATCGCCATGTCAGCGTGATTTGACGTTAAAAGATTCATCTACATTAATACCGAGAGATTTATTACCATATGAGCCGAAACCTGAATCAGCTGTAGTTGCCTTCTCTCAGATATAGAGTCATTCTTGGACGTTTTATAGGAGCCTCAGGAGATTTCGTTTGCCAGAACCTTGTCTTTTTGTTCACAACGGTTCCAGCAAGGTGGCACAACCAGCCACACTTCCTTAGCCAAAACTTCTTTCCTTAAGGAAACTATTGGCGACCGCCTCATCTCCCTTACAACAAACACTCCTTACCCAGCCCACTCCCCCGTTATCACACCACCTGATGCCTACGTCTTGGGAATGATGGAGATGTTCTGCAATGACCCACCAACCGCCATCGTCCAACTACAGGAATATAACCACGTGTATAACCAGCATGAAGTAACCCTTCTTCACCAAAACGATGCAAAACCTCCAACAAAAAAAAAATAACCATGTGTATAACCAGCATGAACAACCCTTCTTCACCAAAACGATGCAAAACCTCCAAGAACGGTACAAGTCCCTCAAATTGAACTGACGTATTTACCATTAATACCCGAACATGTTTATACCCGAGTATACCCGATTTAGCTTCTTTTTACTTTTATAGGTTTGTAAAACTGTGCAAATCAAATGAAGTAAAATAAAATCTTACAACTGTTTCAACACTGTTTATTTTGGCGCATACGCTATTTTATTAACTTTAAATCAGAACTATGGTCTGTGAAATATGTTGTTACAAATATTCATGCATGGGAAAGAGAAGCGCTAGGAGTAGTAGTTGCAAGGTTGGCCATTGTTTATCTCGTAATAAACCTGCGCAGTGCAATTACCTCGCAACATGTCTGAACAACCTCTAAACGCTAATAATTTGGGCCGAAAGTATTGCTCCAACATAAACAGCTGTTCCGCTATAAAGGTAATGAGAACGGTTTGTGTAAAGCAGCGCACTCTATAATTAAAACGCAAACTATTTCAGCCCGGCGATGAGAGCGCGCGCTGGTGCGTGTGTACTGGATATTTCGAAACTTTCCTGCCGAAATTTACGCTTCCTCCATTAAAGTTACAAGCGAAGTCCTTTCTCCGTGCATAATTATTACAAGGCGCACAACCTGTAATTATGTTAGTGACGAGAATAAGTTTCCGCTCAAGAGGGAGTTTTTAAAAACATTCACCATGTAGATCTACGGGTGATTATGATATTGTATTTCTGAACTTAAACAGCTACAAGCTCTTGATAAATAGAAATTTTTGCTATATATTAGGGACAATATCACAATATTAATAATTCTTTGTAACGAGAGACAAGGTAGAGCGTCCTTACCAGCGTCGGCTTGTGGGTCACATCCGGACCCACCATGAGTTACCGTCTTAAGTATTAGAGTTTAAATGATAAACAAATAATATTAACACAAAAGTTATAATTAATTAAAACAACATCTCACCACAAATTCAACAAATTTTATTTTAACCTTATGTACATTTCGACTACAAAGTAATCATCTTCAGAGGTATTTTTACAAATAAGTTATTTGTAAAAATACCTCTGAAGATGATTACTTTGTAGTCGAAATGTACATAAGGTTAAAATAAAATTTGTTGAATTTGTGGTGAGAGGTTGTTTTAATTAATATAAACATTTTCGCCACAGTTGCTTTAAGTTGTTGACAAAAGTTATAAAGTCGATTCCTACTTTGGTGAACAAAAAAAATTTATCTTAGCTACTCTTTATTAAATAATTACAATTAATATGAATAAAGTAACATAGCCTATACTATTAAACGGTGGCACGAAAATTGCGTACAACGAAAGATGCGTACAGCGAAATATGCGTACAAGAGGAAATAATAGCAATTGACGAGGGTAAGTCGTAAATTTGACAAGCGAAAAAAGAGTACAAACCAAATACAGTTGTCAACCCAGGTCATCTACCCCTAAATTATTTGCTAATAATTTTCAAGGTTTTGGATTCTCCAAAATGGGTCAAAAAAGGGTTTCCACTTTGTCAGTGGTCACTTTGCTTTTAACTGTCGAGGCGATAAGCTCGAATTAATCGAAAGAGACTTATCAAAAGAGGCTGAAACTTCGACTACTATGCACATGAGACTGGAGGAAAGTGAAGAAAAGTTTTACAAAAAAACTACAAAAATACCTAGAAACTGGGAACTAATGTCTTATTTAAGATCTCTTTCCTAAATCCAAATAATGGATTAGATTATGGACAAGAAATCAGATGGTAAAATCAAATAAATTGATCAAGTTGTAATATAGATTAAAATAAAAAAATTCTATAGAATGAGAAAAAAAATTTAATAGGAAATATAAAACAACAACAAAATTACCGAGGCTACAAGCTGATTTTAAGCACGCCAAAATGAAAGCATAAAATATCTATCATTTTGCCAGTCTAAAGCATGGAAGAGTGTGATGGAAATCGGGTAGGTATAATAGATTGTTTTAAATGATCTCTAGTCCCGAGAAACTAAGCGACACCTATGTTTAGGGAGACTAGATTTGTTCCAAGCTTATGCAGTTTTGTTTATCATTGATAATGATGACGTCACCAAGTAATTTTAACTCCTTGACGTGCAGATCACACCGGCTGAGACAAAGAACTACAACTTGCCTGTTTGATTTCCTGCGCTGCTATATTTCTGGCAAACCTCAAATCGAACACTCTTTGAGTTTAGGGTGGTTGTGCAAATCTGGAAGATTATGTTATTGTGGGGGGGGGGTTGTCTCTCAGCTGAATTATACCTGCTATTGTCAGGGCTAACGCAAGTTGTCTACGCACTGCAAATGTAAGATTTTGCCTTAAGAAAGAAAGATATACAAAATGAAAGACTAACATTGTCCCGAAATCAATAGCACATATTCCAAACTAGTATTTCATTTTAAAAATAATAATAGGCCAATAAAACTGTAATACAGCCATAACATTACCGATTGCTGGACACGTCGTTAAGCGAGCGGCAAACCAAAGAGGGACAATGTATCCAATATCGTAGTTAGAAAATACTAAACTATCACGCGGGCCATAAACGTCAAAAGTACGGCGAAATGGTTAAAGCCCGACCTGCCCCAACCATAAAAACCTTGCGCCGTTATGGCTGCACAATATTGAAATGTGATGTTGTTTATGGCCGCCAGGCATCGCTCTAATTATTTGTTCAGGGAACTCTGTGGTTAGTGGGCGTCAAGTAGGCCTATTACGATTACTTGCCACTAAAGCTGGGTGGAATTGATTTTACTTTAAAGTTATTAGCCTGCCGCGAAGTGTTATGGCTTGGTAGATTGGATTTGTTTAAAGGCCAAATTGTAGTTAGAAAACTGACATGGGTCAGCGCATGCGCAGAATGTACCTTTGCATCAAGTCTTTTTATTTTATACGGTTTACACGGATGAGTAAGAAAAATCCACGTTTTGCTTAATTCTGTTTTATACATCTGTAGTATACATTTTTATATAAACCATAACTTTTCCTTAAAATGCACAATTTTGTCCACCCCCCTCCTTTAACGGTGTCTGCCCAAAATCTCGGAGTTTTCTCGGAACAAGACTCTACATCTAGTGTGGGAAATACCTGGAAATCAGTCTTTTTCGAGCCCTAAGAATCAGACCTACACAGTCGTGCCTATATAACGAAAACTGCTTTCCTGTTGCAACACTACAGAATACCTTAAACAATTAGGAAAGTTCAAAGCTCATCTAGGTTACAGTATCAGAACTTTTGGAACACCTCATTTACAACTACCGACAAATTTCCCATCCCATTAGCGCGGCGGTTTAATATCGCCAGTGTTTAGTTTGTCTATAGGCATATGCGAATACTGTTTATTATTCAATAAAGCAAGATCTCCAAATAATTTCCAATATAATTGTTCGAAATAATCTTATAACAAAGGTTTATGTTTTATACCGTTTTAATAATTCCTGAGGGAAATATCGACTGAAATAACGAGTCATTTCCTCCTCGTATATACGTTACGTTTATGTTGACTCTATCCTATAACTAAGCGTACTGATTATTCTCTGAATTTTAAATAAACATTAGGACCATCTCTTCCTCGGTCTGTACTTCGCTTTGGTGTCATTCTGTATCGCGCCTCACCTTTCTGTTCTCTGTTAACCCCTAATGAGGGTTTCATTCTCTCTTCTTCCGACGGAGTCATTCAACCTCACTTCAGTTCCTTCTAATATCCTGTACAGTTCTTTCTAATATCCTTTACAGTTCCTTCTAATATCCTTTACAGTTCCTTCTAATATTCTTTACTGTTCCTTCTAATATCCTTTGCAGTTCCTTCTAATATCCTTTACAGTTCCTTCTAAGACCCTTTACAGTGCATTCTAATATCCTTTACAGTGCCTTCTAATATCTTTTACAGTTCCTTCTAATATCCTTTACAGTTCCTTCTAATATCCTTTACAGTTCAGTCTAATACCCTTTACAGTTCCTTCTAATCTCCTTTACAGTTCCTTCTAATATCCTTTACAGTTCCTTCTAATATCCTTTACAGTTCCTTCTAATATCCTTTACAGTTCCTTCTAATATCCTGTACAGTTCCTTCTAATATTCTTTACAGTTCTTTCTAATCTCCTTTACATTTCCTTCTAATATCCTTTACAGTTCCTTCTAATATCCTGTACAGTTCCTTCTAATATCCTTTACAGCCCCTTCTAATATTCTTTACAGTTCCTTCTAATCTCCTTTACAGTGCCTTATAATATCCTTTACAGTTCCTTCTAGTATCCTTTACAGTGCTTTCTAATGTCCTTTACAGTGCTTTCTAATATCCTTTACAGTTCCTTCTAATATCCTTTACAGTTCCTTCTAATTTTCTTTATAGTTCCTTCTTATATCCCATACCGTTCCTTCTAATATTCTTTACAGTTCCTTCTAATATCTTTACAGCTCTTCTAATCTCCTTTACACTTCCTTCTAATATCCCTTACAGTTCCGTCTTATATCCTTTACAGTTCCTTCTAATATCCTTTACAGTTCCTTCTAATATCCTATACAGTGCCTTCTAATATCCTTTACAGTGCCTTCTAATATCCTTTACAGTTCCTTCTAATATCCTGTACAGTTCCTTCTAATATACTTTACAGTTCCTTCTAATTTCCTTTATAGTTCCTTCTTATATCCCATACCGTTCCTTCTAATATTCTTTACAATTCCTTCTAATATCTTTACAGCTTCTTCTAATCTCCTTTACACTTCCTTCTAATATCCCTTACAGTTCCGTCTTATATCCTTTACAGTTCCTTCTAATATCCTTTACAGTTCCTTCTAATATCCTATACAGTGCCTTCTAATATCCTTTACAGTGCCTTCTAATATCCCTTACAGTTCCGTCTTATATCCTTTACAGTTCCTTCTAATATCCTTTACAGTTCCTTCTAATATCCTATACAGTGCCTTCTAATATCCTTTACTGTGCCTTCTAATATCCTTTACAGTTCCTTCTAATATCCTGTACAGTTCCTTCTAATATACTTTACAGTTCCTTCTAATTTCCTTTATAGTTCCTTCTTATATCCCATACCGTTCCTTCTAATATTCTTTACAGTTCCTTCTAATATCTTTACAGCTTCTTCTAATCTCCTTTACAGTTCCTTCTAATATCTTTACAGCTTCTTCTAATCTCCTTTACAGTTCCTTCTAATATCTTTACAGCTTCTTCTAATCTCCTTTACAGTTCCTTCTAATATCCCTTACAGTTCCGTCTTATATCCTTTACAGTTCCTTCTAATATCCTATACAGTGCCTTCTAATTTCCTTTACAGTGCCTTCTAATATCCTTTACAGTTCCTTCTAATATCCTTTACAGTGCTTTCTAATATCCTTTACAGTGCTTTCTAATATCCTTTACAGTTCCTTCTAATATCCTTTACAGTTCCTTCTAATATCCTTTACAGTTCCTTCTAATTTCCTTTATAGTTCCTTCTTATATCCCATACCGTTCCTTCTAATATTCTTTACAGTTCCTTCTAATATCTTTACAGCTCCTTCTAATATCCTTTACAGTTCCTTCTAAAATCCTTTACAGTTCCTTCTAATATCCTTTACAATTCCTTCTAATATCCTTTACATTTCCTTCTAATATCCTTTACAGGTCTTTCTAATATCCTTTACAGTTCCTCGCCTTGTTTTAGCAGTGTATGACGTAATCGGTCTCACGCTAGTATTACATATCCTCGTCTTCACCTTATTACAATTAGTTTCCCATATTCGGTTTCTGAAGACAACCTGATACAATAAATTACTCGTTGGGCTTTCTCTTCTTGTATTGTCGTTTCACTGGTTATGAGTACTGATTGTCAAGTTATCTGCTCTCATCGCCTCTTCTGTGGTTGTGTTCACTAGGCCTATTGTTGTTTTTCTGATGAAAATTTCCATATTACAATTGCTGTATTGTTGAAGAGTTCCTTTTATTATGTTTCAGATGATCGTCGTTGTTTATTGAGTGGAATCGGAAGAGGATAGCCATTGCTCTACACAACTAAATTTCTTTTTATTCACGGGACTCCAGCTAACCCAAGGAAAAAACATTTTTGCACTTGTTCCACGTTGCACACGTTATTAGTTGACGTTGCCATTAACAAAATATATGTTAAACTAATATCTTACATTGCCTCCTTTGCCTAAAGACGTAGCCTCAGCATTCCTCAAGTCAATGGTACGTTTTGGGAATATGTCGATAGACAGGGGATGCTGTTGTCGGCGTTCTTTCTGCGTAGCACACTCTAGTCCCTAAAGTTAGCTATTACTTCAGTCACGATGCTTTCTATAACTGTGTTACACATGATGTCCTTTTACATTGTCAAATTTTAATTTTTATATAACTTGATTTCTTTTGTTTCTTAAACGTCCTTGAAACATATTACCACTTTATAAAATATGAATTTCATTATTTAGCATCGATTTTATTTAAATAAAATGAGGTCTTGCTCCTGCGTCTGGCATCGAGCTTTAACACGAGATAAATGACAATTTCTAATATTTAATGTATATTAAATTGATGACGGTTAATTGAATGACGGGATTAGAAATCTATTGAGTGTCGAAATAGAAATAAAAAATAGCCTCCTTTAGTTTTAATCAGACCTTATGAAACCGATCTGAATAAAGCAAATTAAGTCTATGGTGATACGAAATAGTTGTGTGTGTGTGCTTGTGCGTGAGTGTGTGTGTGTGTGTGTGTGTGTGTGTGTGTGTGTGTGTGTGTGTGTGTGTGTATGTGTATGTGTGTGTGTGTGTGTGTGTGTGTGTGTGTGTGTGTGTGTGTGTGTGTGTGTGTGTGTGTGTGTGTGTGTGCGCGCGTGTGTGTGTGTCTGAACTTGTACAGTTTTTCGATCCCCATTCAAAGTTTATGATCCTAGAATCGGACGTGTAGCACCAACACTAAGACGACAATATCAACAGACATGTTGCTTTTATATTCGTTGTCTTGAAACACGTTTCAAGATGACGTCAGTGACCTTTTACAACAATAAAACAGCCTAGCACCAGCCCTAATTTAAAAGTGAATGTCTTCTAATATTTCGCTTTGACCAATGAAATTAATCCATTTTTTTCAACTTAGGTAATATGTTCCTCTCAGATGAGAAAGCAACGAACTCATCTTGAAATATTTACAGAAATTAAATAGGTAAACTTACTTCAGACAACCTTAGCATTGGTATCCCAGTTCCAGCCCCAACAACTATTGTGAGCTCCACTGAAGCTCCGGTTAGTCCTTTACTCTGCTGTAACGGGTGGACACCTCTTCGTGGCCCGGGCAGTAAGATGGTCTTCTTAAAGTACGCTGCCCTGCCAAGATCCTCTATCCTCTAACAGGGGTTCTTACCCCATCCTTGACCCGCAACCATTTTCATAGCTTTGTAGAACTGTGTGGTTGCTTTAAAGCAAAATAAAGTTATTTCATGTTAAAATAGATACGCTCACTGATGATGACTTTGCATGGAAACGCGTTTAAAGAATAGGATTTGGTGTTTGTTATTATTTTACGGTCGCAAAAAGAGTATTGAAACTTGTAACAGTTTTTAAGAATATCCATTGTTATGAAATAAATTGAATTAATATGTTTAATTAAAAAAGACTTGCCTGTACGGTTTAGTCATGGGGTATTGTTTTTACAAGCCAAGTTTTTATTTTGCGTTTATTTCTTTAAAGAAGCTTTAATACGGCTAAAGTTTGTCTTCACCAAACTCACTGAGCATCATTAAGCAAAGTGTGACGTAACTTTAAAATAAATATTAGAGGCTCCTCTTAATGGAGCTTCGTTTGCCGCACATTACTTCCCCAGTAAAAACTTATTTATTCGCCAACCTTTTTTGCCAATGATATTGCCATGTTTGTGCCGAAGGACATTTTCCGTTACATTTCCGAAGATGAACGGAATGTCCCGAAAGTTTCCGAAAGGCTTATAATAAATAAAAACAATTTTAATCTTAACTTTACGTTATTTGGAGGTTCCGTTAAATTAATTTCTAAATCCATTTTCCTATATATGTAAAAATTTCCTATGTATATTTGGATTTATCTCATGGTTTTATACAACTGATTTTATTGCTCGTATGTTATTGACAATATAGTACATTATTAAGTTGATGTTTTGAGGACCAGGTAGGTTTCCTTTAAACACACAGACGTACACTGCAGACAATCTGGTCTAGTGGGATTCTAGTAGGACAGAATGAGAGCCCATACTTCCGATGTTAGTTTGCTTTTTTGGTAAATTCTGACTGTCGGCCTCTATAGGCTATCACTACATCTAATATGTTCTCCTATATACATTGTCGAAACATGTTATTATTCAACTGCGTTTATCCCTTATTATATATATATATATATATATATATATATATATATATATATATATATATATATATATATATATATATATATATATTAATGTCTGCTTCAATAAATCTTACTACAATGAATTCAATAGGCCTATATTGATAATGAATTCAATAGGCCTATATTGATAATGAATTCAATAGGCCTATATTGATAAAGGATTCAATAGGCATGCATTGATAATGAATACAATAGGCATGTATTGATAATGAATTCAATAGGCATATATTGATGATGAATACAATAGGCATGTATTGATAATGAATTCAATAGACATATATTGATAAAGAATTCAATAGTCATATATTGATAATGATTTCAATAAGCCTGTATTGATAATGAATTTAATACGCCTATATTGATAATGAATTCAATAGGCATATATTGATGATGAATTCAATAGACATATATTGATAATGAATACAATAGGCATGCATTGATAATGAATACAATAAGCATCTATTGATAGTGAATTCAATAGGCATATATTGATGATGAATACAATAGGCATATATTGATAACGAATTCAATAGGCATATATTGATAACGAATTCAATAGGCGTATAATAATAATGAATTGAATAGGCATATATTGATAATAAATCAATAAGCATATATTGATAATGAATCAATAGACTTATATTGATAATAAATTTAATAGGCATATGTTGATAATGAATTCAATAGTCATATATTGATGATGAATTCAATAGGCATATATTTATAATGAATACAATAGGCATGCATTGATAATGAATACAATAGGCATATGTTGATGATGAATACAATAGGTATATATTAATAACGAATTCAATAGGCGTATATTGATAATGAATTGAATAGGCACATATTGATAATTAATTCAATAGGCATATATTGATAACGAATTCAATAGGCGTATATTAATAATGAATTGAATAGGCATATATTGATAATAAATTAATAGGCATATATTTATAATAAATCAATAGGCATATATTGATAACAAATTCAATAGCCGTATATTGATAGTGAGTTGAATAGGCATATATTGATAAAATGATTCAATAGGCCTATATTGATAACGAATTCAATAGGCGTATATTGATAATGAATTTAATAGGCATATATTGATAATAAATCAATAGGCATATATTGATAACGAATTCAATAGGCCTATATTGATAATTAATACTATAGCTTTACTTGACGTTTTTTTAGTGAAAGACATTTTATGCGCCTCTGACACTATTAAGAATCCAGTTTAACTGAAATATTTACTTGTAACCAGTAAAGTGTTAAAATCTATATAAACATTTGCTTTTTTCCTTCTGTCGCCCAGTCCCACGATTGCCCGGGGCTTCACCATTTACAGTCGTAGTTTACAGAAAATAAAGAAAACCCTTGGAGTACAATTTTGTAACAAATGTACATTAAGAATTCTTTTGGAAGGAATAATTATTTCCTATTGGAGCATGTAGAATATGAGTTCATTACAAACAAATAAATAAAGAATGAGTTAGGCCATATGAATAAAAGTCGCAAGAAGTTGAAAGTATTTTTAATAAACATTAATAATTAAAAATGTAATTTAATCTCAGTTACAATTGAAGAAGTGTTTGTCCAGTCGCAAAGAGTGAAACATTTCCAACTTCGCGCACCATTAGCATCGTCAAGTATTTTCTCCTAGCTGACCAGTAAAAACGTGTTAAGCGAGCAAAGTGTCAAGCGGTCTTAGCTTTAATTAAGCGATTCCGACTGTTAATCAGTAAAACCCTCCGAACAAGGAAAGTCCAACTTGGTACAAAATACAAGCACAGCACTGCTTGTTAGCAGCGGTAAGCCAAACATAAACTATAGGCCAGCACGATTAAACTTCAAATGTCATAAAAGACACGTGGAAACAAGTTAAACAATTAATTTTGTCAAATGGTAAACTTATAGTCGCTGGCTCTTCTGTCCTGTTCGAACGAAGGCCATTATATGAACAAAAAGACGACTGGGAACCTGATTTAGAATCCGAGATTCCAGTCTTTTGTTTGTCTTGTTTAGTTCTGTACGCGACGACCAGAGGGCAGAGGTGTTTCTTTGCTTGTCTTTTACTTTTCAACACTTTTATTTACTGGATATAACAGCCACCGTTTCATATTTGTAAATAATATATAGCAGATGTAGCAGCTTGTAATATATGGACAATGGGTTCATGTGGGTTTTAATGGCGATACATTTGTAAACGGGCTCTTGGAAACTCGACTTCTTTTAAAAAGAATTTAACTAAAGGCAATATTGTAGTTAAAACTTGGACATTCACTTTTTTAAAGAAGATTAAATGATACTAATAATATTTTTGTATATATCTGATAATTTCTCCTGCATTGCTTTCAATTCCTTCCATTAGTTCTCTCTCTCTTTCTCTCTCATCTCTCTCTTTATCTCTCTCTCTCTCTCTCCCTCCCTCCCTCTCTCTCTCCCTCCCTCTCTCTCTCTCCCTCTCTCTCTCTCTCTCTCTCTCTCTCTCTCTCTCTCTCTCTATGTATATATATATATATATATATATATATATATATATATATATTTATCTTGTTAAATAGTTTCAGTTGTTAATAAATTTTTTTTTCCACTAAAGTCCAAATATATTTTTGTTTAAACTTGTAGTGGATGACACTTGATGTTAATACAGCTTTTAATAAGTATTATTTCATTATTTAAATTTAATTAATTAATTTGAGTTTTATATGCGATAAAAACTTTTCACAAAAGGGGCGAGGTATGCAATATATTTATTTCGTCCTATTTGGCTTAAAATAAGTGATAACATATTATTTCATGAAACTACTGATTTTATGTTTTAGGCTATGAGGTAGAATGGCTATTTTAACGCATAAGTTATGATTTTTTATTTATAATAATTTTAATTATTTAATAAAAATTAGCTATAGGAATTGACTTTATAAAATGTTTGCTTAAGGTCCTTATTTTAAGATGATCTCACGATGTTTTCCATGGAATCCAAATCACATTTTTGTATTTCCTTCCAATTCCCTTGTACTTTTCTACACAATATATTGTTTTGTTATGTGTAAATGATCTATAATTAATTCTATAAGAACTAGCGTGTTATAATACCTATGTTTTTCCACCTTGAAGCTATATAAACTATCGACAGAGTATATATATATATATATATATATATATATATATATATATATATATTTGTGATAGTTGGTAAAACTGAGTCACTGAGGATTCTACGTAATATTTAGCACATATACCCACTCGCAACTACTAGAGTTGTTTTAACTTTGTAAGTTTTAGTTGCTACTGGTTCGACTATAATTGCCTCCCGGAGGATAACGAAAGAATTGTCCTGTGTAGCATGTAGGGAAGAATAGTCATACCCCCGGTGTATGGTAGCTTACCAGGATTAGATAGACAACTATTTACGCAATTGGAAAGGAAAGTTCTAGTAAAAACAAGGAAGTGACATGTTGGCTCTCTGGTACCGGCGTAGGGGTTAGCTAGTAATAGTGGAGCACATCTTGGAGGTAGCCGGTTGCTAAGGATGAGTAATTAGACTGCGACGGGATGACGTATACTCTATATGACTTTGGGAACATTCCAGTATCCCTTAAGAAACTACGGGAAGATGTGGGAAGTAGGAGGTAATCATACAATTGGACGAGGGAGGCATATACTGGAGGGAGTTTAGCGGTAGTTTCGAACTCTCCTGGCCATCCTTAAGTAGAAAGGACTTGCCCTCTTTGACCAAGGCTCAGTTATATTATTCTAAATTTAGCAAAAATACGAAAAACTATTATGTATTGTTTTCATATACATTTCCAATGTAAAATGAATAATTAGATTCATCGTATAGTAATTAGAAACATTTATATTAAATACTATTTTACTAGTTGGTACAAGTTGATTAGATACAATTACAAGGGGCCGTAGGAATCCACGGCCAACAGAATATTCAACAACGAAATCACAGCGTGTAGTTTTATTTGTTTTCCTTATCGGCAAGATAATTAAGTTATATGTATGATTTAATCTTAATAATGGTCAAATTAAAACAATAAAGCTTAACACTGATCTATTAATCTGACGAACAACTATTGTCTATTTCGGGCGCGCTGTTGGCAATGGCCAAACAAATGTAATGAATCTCATCTGAAAGTCTAATGCAATTACCCCCTCACCATTTTGTCTACAACCCGACAATTACCGGCTTATTAATTATTAATAACCATTTGTTGAGTTACCCAAAACAGTCCCGGAAATGTCCAAACTATATATCTCTCTTTGCTTCCGGTAGCTTCACCTGGCCGTTTCTTCGTTCGTTGTTTGAGACAGTGTCATTAAGGAGGAATTTTTAATTAGGCCCAGAAACACCTGCGGTTAACAAACGGAATTGGGAACTGTAAATTGAAACATCAACAAAAACAAAGAGCTTGGAGTTTTGTGGACGGATTCGGATCGATTTCTTTGCACACGTTTAGCGGGCTATAATTAAGTTGATATCAGCTTCTAGTGAGTAATTCTTAATCTAGTGTAAAAAAAAATATTAATAATATATTAGAATTAAAATAGCCTGAAAATGACAACATATTTGCTAAGATGACTTAATCAATTTAATTCGTTGATGTTTATCAGAAAATTTCTTAATTAAGGTTTCTGTAACGTTATAAATTGTAACGTTATAAAAACTGAAATAAGAGTTCATTAAATTAGTTTCACTAAAATGATATTTGTGAAATTCATTTGATAAATTTTTAATAACTTGCTATTATTTATTTAACTTAAAGCGTTCTTGTAAGTTAAAGTTTAAAACTGTAATTATGTAAAATTATATGTTTTTAACTAGGGCGATTCTTACAACCAAGGAAATATAACGTCCGCAAGAAAATAGAGAAATATCTAAAGAAGGCGTTGTTCTACAGTTTCTTCCGTCTGTCATCCTTCAACCGGTACAACCTCCTACGGTCTTACAGTTTTTACCACTTTATCCTTTCCTATGGGAATAGGAAAACCCTTCGCCATCTCCTTAACATTAGTCGGTCATTTCGCTTATCCATCTGCTATGTCGCCTTACCGTACTATAATCATCACTTCCGTAAAATTTATATTTTCTTCTGCTTTTTTGTTTTGTTTTGACGTTTACATTTATTATTCTATTTCATTAAACTTCAACGTCTTTTTAACCACATTTCTGTGTGTGTGTGTGTGTGTGTGTGTGTGTGTGTGTGTGTGTGTGTGTGTGTGTGTGTGTGTGTGTGTGTGTGTGTGTGTGTGTGTGTGTGTGTGTGTGTGTGTGTGAGTGTGTGTGTGTGTGTGTGTGTGTGTGTGTGTGTGTGTGTGTGTGTGTGTGTGTGTGTGTGCGCGCGAGTGTGTGTGTGTGTGTTAATGTGTGTGTGTGTGTGTGTGTGTGTGTGTGTGTGTGTGTGTGTGTGAGTGTGTGTGTGTTTGTGTGTGTGTGTGTGTGTGAGAGAGAGTGTGTGTGTGTGTGTGTGTGGTTTGTGTGTGTGTGTGTGTGTGTGTGTGTCATCCTAAGAGGCCACAGTAATCCTTTACTTCACCTGTGATACATCCTTGTATTTACTTTTTAATTGTTCACAATATTCATCATAATTCTTCGTATCAAACAATTCTTCTTCATATCAAATATATTTCCTATCAAACAGAATTGACTATACACACTGATATAATTGGATTTATTATTTTTTTATACAGATATTTACTTCCCCAAGAACTTCCCGACCCAGAACCTATAAACGTATGTTTACGTATTGGAAGCATATGTTGTCCTATACAATCCACGTGTAAGACCTGTAATAAAATAGCTGGAAGGAGCGTATTTGATACTCGTACGGCTACACTACAACGGTTAATTGATGACCGCCATTGTGTAGGTACGCGTTCCTACAGGTTCTATTTAATTACGCCTACAGAGCTAGACTTATTTAAGTGCACATCGGAAGCAGTCTAAGTCCGAGCGATAAATGCAAAACCAATGCCCGTTACATCGCTAATGTTACACTGAAGGTAGGCTACGTATTGATAACAAGAAGGCATTTGCCTGGAGCAAACTCAAGTGGTCTGGCTTAGACACGCGCGAGCAGACGACGTTAATCAAGTCGTCTTCTTAGACATTTTCCTGTATTTTCCTCTTAAACCATTGCTCACGAGTGCAAGGTGTCGACCGTGCGCGTTTAAAGAAAAGCGCTCTGCGTTTAGTTCACGTTTGTGCTACTAGGTGTCTCTGAGTTGACTGATTATTGAACTTGAACAATAGAAATGTATTGAAGCTAGAACATTTTGTGTTTTACGATCTCTTAGGTGTTATCATAATTATTTTTATTTTTTAAAAAATTATGAAAATAAATAACTGGTTGTAATATTTAAAATAATTTAGAAATAAATGTATTTAAACAATGACACCAGTAGGAAACGAGGGTCACTGGCAGTCCATTCAAATTAGTTGAATTCAAGGGATGATCTAGACAAAACACCAAAATGGCTGCAGGAGATGAACTAACAAATTTATACACAATATCAAGAGCACAGTGGTACAATATATCACAATGAAAATATTTAAAAGAACCCCAATACCACAAAAATAATCAAAAATAACAAATAAAACAAGTTAATTAAGATTATGTAATTTAAAAGATTATGCAATCTTAAGTAACTTGTTTTATTTGTTATTTTTTATTATTTTTGTGGTATTGGGGTTCTTTCCAATATTTTCATTGTAACAATTATATATTATCCAGGCGTTACAGTTTTACATACTTTGTATTTAAATGTAAGTAGATCGGTAAAGTTCTAAAGCGGATTGTGTACACGTTAAATGGTTATTACTTAGATCAATATCTCTACTTATTGCGAAAACTACAAATTACAATTAAATACCTAACATGTATTTAAAATTTATAATTCCAAATTTAATTTAATTTTAAATTTGAATTTTTTAAAATTTTATTGATAATAATTTCCAAAATTAGTAAAAAGATTTCCGAAAATAGATACAAGTATGTCATAGATACGATTCTAAACCAGAATAAATCTACACAACCATACTTTCCTACGTATAAACAGAATATATATACAACCTATATATAAACTGTTGTGGGGTTCACCTCTTCAATCCCAGATGAGATTCTAGCTAAACGTCGGAACTGAGTTTATATCCTCTGCAAAATGAGCGGATGTACTCCGGATATATCAACTATTCATCATATTTTTCCATCCGTGAAGGAATACGTATCAACAGAATATATATTACCTATAAACAGAATATAGGCTACGTATGCAAGTTTTACATAGAGACGGAATAGGTTTTTGTAGCTACTACGGCTACTGGAAAAACAATTCGCCACTATAAAGGACAGGACCTTTGCCAGATGTACGGTCTCAAGAGCACCACACGGTAGCACGAAAAATGCGTACAGCGTAATATGCGTCCATGAGGAAAGAATAACAATTGACGAGGGTCAATCGTAAATTTGGCAGGTGGAAAAAGTGTACAAACCAGACTCCAGTTGTCAACCTAGAACATCTACCCCTGAACTATTTGATAATAACTTTAAAGGTTTTGGTTTTTCCAGTCAAAATAGATCAAAAAAATGGTTTCCACTTTGTCAGTGGTCACTTTGGATTTAAGTCGCGATGATAAGTTTGACTTAATCAAAAGAGGCTGAAACTTCGACTCCTATGCACATGGGACTGGAGTTACACTTAAAACGAAAGAGAACAAAAACAAAGCATATTAAGCCGGACGAAAGAATTAAAGAAAAATAAAACAGCACAAAAATACCTAGAAACTGAAGATTAATGTCTTGTTTAAGATCTTGTTCTTACATTCAAAAATTGGATTAGATTAGGCCCAAGAAATCAAATGGTAATCAGATTGGTCAAGTTGTAATAAAGATTAAAATGAAAAAAATCCGGAAAATAAATAAAATTTAAAAAAATACAACACAAAATTACCGAGGTTACAAGCTGACTTTAAACACGCCAAAATGATAGCACAACATATATCTAAAATTGTGGCAGTCAGAAACCTGGAAAAGTGTTATGGAAATCAGGATTAATAGATACAGTTTTAAAGGATTTCCAGCCCCGAGAAACTAAGGGACATCTATGGTTAGCTCAGAGGTGAACTCATTTATGTAGCTCAATTATTTTAAAAGATCCGCTTTCGCTTAAAAGTTGTACGTTTCGCCGTTCACAATATTCTGACGTCATAGCTTACCCTCGTCTCATGTCAAAACTTGGTCATGTACGTATCTTTCGCAATATTCCTGGTGGACGCATCTGTCGTGTATCCAAACACAGAACGTTACCATTCAACACAAATCCATTTTCTAAATGGAACAAAGTGAGTTTGGAAAAGAATGCTGTCATTGCGAACGTGCATATAAAGCCACTGTTTCAACGAAAGGCTCTGTCTTGACGAAATTATTTACATTTATTGGATTTTACTACCTTACAACCAGAAGCTACAAATTAGTATCAGATGAAGTTACT
>JBAIZL010000010.1:92074230-92111730 GCA_036971475.1 Prosapia bicincta | reverse complement strand
AGATATAAGTCTTTCAGAATATCGTTGATCTGTTCGCAAGAATTAAAGAAAACCCCAATTTGCGACCACTGACTTGTCTAGGGCTTTTGCGCGAAACAAACCTTCCTGACAAAAAAAACTGTTCGTGAAACTTGGTATGGAGGATAAAATGTTGGGTCAGTAGAGCGATCAATACGGTGGTGGGGTGCCTAATTAAGGCAAGCTAAGGCTGTGGAACAATAGATGGCTATCTCTACATACTGTCACATAGGGCCGGTTTAATAGTCTAAGTCAGCGTCCATTCCTGCAGCGTGTAATACATCCTCTCGCCTGTTATTGTCTCTGGCCACGACGTGGAGCTTGATTTAAAGGAATTCCTCCGATAGAGTCGACAATTAAAAGCCCAATCTAAGCAAGGCGGGTTGGACATCTAACGCCGAATAGGCAGTGTTTTGACAATCCACTCACGATTTGATTTCTCTGCATACGTGAAGGAATGTATTTTATATATTCTAATACAAAATATTCCCTTTTCATTTTTTAAATGCATTACAACAAAAAATTGTTTGAGGTGAATCGGTAGAATATAACCACTAGGGGTGTCTGTGATCAACCCGAAGATAAACGAATTATCACGAAAATATCCGAGAACAAAATGTCATAAGGTTAAAGCTAACAGGTGATTTCCTCTTCCTTTTAGAGGTTTTATAGATATTATGTTTAAATGATTTTGAAGTTAATATGTATTCAGAGACATCCTTTATTTGATTGCACCATGTCATGTGTATCCGTAGGGTATATACTTCCTGTAGTGTGTATTAATTATCTTAACATTAATGCTATGTTATACTTATTTTAACCCACAATGATTTTGTTCATAACTTACATTGTTATTTCCATATTTGTTTTTTTTCTCGGTTAATAAATCTATCTACATTTTACCTACATCACAAACACATTGTCTAAGCTAATAAAAAAGTTTGTAGGGAAATAATAAAACTAATAGTGTTTGTAAAATTACTTGGAACAACCGTCTTTGTAGTAATTACAGGGGAATGCAATAAAGGGTAACAATGTGGAACTTGCGGAATGTAATGTTGGCGGTCGTACGATTGTGAGTGGTGTGACTAGACCCCTTGCATCATATTGCAGCTCCCTTATTAGCTCGTATTGTCGTATTAATGTAAAGTATTTAAACTTAAGTAAAATACCTAACTGAACAAATATTTAATTGTTTCTATCTGACATATTTTATCATTTACAATTATACTCTGCTAAATTACTTGCAATTTTAAATTGCTTTGATAAATATTTTTGTAATATTTTTACGCCTGTTAAGTAGATAATTAAATTTTTATTTAATATAAAATCTATTTAATTAACTACAACAATTGAATAGATAAATTATTTTAGATAAAACTGTTGTAAAGGATATTTATTGACTCTCGATACTTATAGCATAAATAGAAAATACATGTATGGTCCATTGACCTTCTGTCAGTCTTTAAACATAATTGATAAGGACACTAAAACACAACTGTGTGTTAAGAATTTTCTAATGCAGGGTACGTTTTTTTATCTAGAAAGGTCGTATTCGAACCCTCTTTACCTCAGCACCCATCACATTTAGCGCATTGAAAAAGTTGGAGTAAAAGGGACATTTAGTCTATTTTTGGAATATGACGATAAAACGAAATTTTGCCTGTGAATTATACATTACCAGTAGGATGTCCTGATGATACGCTTGAGTGTGGATAGGTCTTATCTGTGGAATTCCGTTCGTGTTTTGTCAAAGGGTAGGTTCTTGTAAATGTGAGGTCCTTCTATAGTCGCCCATACCCGGGGGCAAAGAGAGGCCGGGTGCCCTAGCTCCCCACCAAACATGTAAACCAGTGGAATTTTTTTGTTTTCTAAGGCATGACTTGGGACCAAAATGTTTAGGGCCTATATACAAAAAAAAAAAATGTGTTTTTCTTTAGTATTTACATATTATTGTTTTTTAATACAAAGTACGAGTAATTAGATTAATGTGATAATTTTCCTTATATATTATATACCATGACTTAGTACTTTATAAACTTTGATATGGCTGCACGTGGGTCTCTCAGTGCGTCACAAAACGTTATTGCTTTCATTCCCTACTGCGCAGATCATGCCAGCTTTGGGCTGACGGATTGAGTTTCTTCCAACAGAAAACGTTGGTTACAAGGAAAAGGGGTTAGTTCTAGAAGATCTAAAGGTAACGGGTAGATATCATCTTCACTCTGGTTGAGAGAAGGTTTAATTCAGTACTGACTACCCAGCGATGCCACGATTTTCCCCTATTCCCAGTACAAGGGGCTAATTTAATCTACCCAAAGTATTCCATTTTCTCTTTTCAAAGAAGGGTGTGTAATTTATAGACACGTCTTTATGTCACCTATAAAGAGTAGGTCAACATTAGCTACGTGATACAGCGTAATGATGTCATTATCTTTACCTTAATGCTACAAACAGTCACAATTCTTTGGTATCCTTTGTCGAGAATAGTAATCACTGGTTGATTTGACAGTACAAAAACATAATAATAAATAATATTCTATAGACGTAAGGAGGTAAGTGTGAGAAGAAGGCGATAAGGATGACGGGATGAGGATGGCAGAGTTGAACTGGTGGTGTGTTTAGAAATTCCATAGCGTTCACGTTTCTTCGCAGCCACTGCAATGTCTTTGTTGTTCGATTCCCCATCGCACTTATCCTTGCTTGTTATTCCTACCTTGGACTTCGTTCCTGATCAACCGTAGAACTGAAGCTCTAAAATTAACATGGAGAAGTGGATTTTTGTCTTCAGATTCAACTCGTACTTGTAGCGGTGTAACTTGGTATTCCAAGGTGGTTCCAAGAGGATTCCTTCGTCCATTACAGCTTCTTGAGTGAGTGAGGAGGAGTCTGGACAGAGGTATGCTGTAGGACGTAGAATTCCAAGAAGCAGACGATGGGAACTGTAAAGTAGATGACAGGTGCGGCAAAGTGCAAGTTTGATCACAACAGTTTTAAAATAGGACTAGTTTGGCCTAAGTGTAGGCAGCAAGTAGATAACACGAGTTTGTAGTGGGGAGGGGTAAGCAACAAGTAAGACTGGACAAATGGTCACAAAAATGGACGTTTTCGATAAAGCGTGAGAGCGGGCCCTATGTTAGGTTTTCTTCAAAGCAAGTTGGTTTTGTATTTACTACAGCCTATACAATTATTATCAGTTTGCCATCATCAATAGTATTACATTTTTAATATTTTCTATTTTAGGCCTCTGTTTAGTGAGGAGATGGCGTGTTACCAAACACATAGATACAAATGTCCTATATTGTTCCAATATTGTTGGAAATTTAAGAGATATGACCGGTTTCAGGTATAACTGGAAGTTACATGGACCTCTTCCACGTAGGCCTACGTCAGTTCTCATTGATGTGACCGTAGTGATTTTAACGCCACCTCTTTCACTTACGTCAGCTCTCACTGATGTGACCGTAGTGATTTTAACGCGCCCTATTCCAACTACGTCAGATCTCATTGACGTGGCCGTAAAATTCTTTCGAGTACACGGGACACTAAAGTTTATTTACTGTCCGAGTAATTGACACCGCTTTCTAGGAAATATATAATTAAGTAATCCAGTTCGGGTTGCATAATTTGACGTAATTTGACGATAGCGAAGGCCAAGGATACGAATCCACCTGCGCGCTTTTCACCTGCCTCGGACACGCGACCACCTTCAAGGGCAAGCCACTTAGCTTATCAGTTTATTTGCTTTACCAGTGCTATTATGATAAGAAAATACTTCCTTTATGCATGCAATGAAATTTACTATTAAAAGGTGTGTTTACAATAGAACATGCTGATATTATTTGGGCTTTTCTTGTACGAAGATACTGGACATCTCGCACTTACAAAAAGCAATATTTTGTAAGAAATTATAAAGTTTTCCATGTTACATTTAACTTGTAATACGCAATATAAATACATAACGTTGCGTGACGCTTAACAATAAGAACATGCTAAGTGAGCCACTTAATACATTAGTTTCTCAATATCAGATTGTTTCAAGGCTTAGCCATCAGTAATACATGCCAAGGACTGGGACACCTCCGCACACACACACACACACACACACACACGCGCGCGCGCACACACACACACACACACACACACACACACACACACACACACACACACACACACACACACACACACACACAGCACGGTGTGTTATGGTGTAGTACGATATAGCTACGAAGTATCCTCGTCAAGAAAGTTTGATCAACAATATTACGTGTTTTAACACTTTATCTAACTGATTGCTGAATTGAAGGGTTGGATGACGGCACGTCTGGCTTCTAACAACACTTGCAGTGTATAAACGCACGTGGTTAGTGTTGGATAGTAACCTAATGTTTGTGCCCCAAGCGAACCTAACCTAGCCAGATACTTTGTAGCTACTTTGTGAAATAACTATAATTACGTAGTATAATATAGTGCTCTGTTTCATTAGGATACATTGAGTTTGTTTACGTTTGTATATCAAGGTTTGTATTTTTCTAACGTCTTGTGTATATTGTATTTTTAGTAACATTTATATGTCTGTAAACAATTGCGGTTGAGCCAGTCTTTGTCTACTGTTACCCGGTTACTTGTCTATTGTCTACAAAAATAAATGTACGGAATTAGATTAGAGACCTGATACATCTAGTTCTGGAATATAGGGTAGGATTATATCCTTGTCCGCAAGGATGATTTCCTGAAGTAACCCTACTTTACATTGGGGAGACATAGGTAATACTCCCTTTACAAACTCGTGTACGAAGAGGTTGGTAAAGATAACTTCTTCTGACACAAGCAGAACGAGTTAAGTATCAATCGTGTGTGTAGCATCACTTGTCACAAGTAGAAGTGCTCCCTAACTAGGGTTGTGTCTTGACTATAAAAACTGCCGATTACAAAATGATATGCGTTAACTATTGTAGGACAGTATAACTTCTTAATATCGTTGACTTATATTTAATTTAATAAGTAATCCTGGACGAAATGCTTGATCACTTGACTAGACCGTTCATACAATGCTCTACAATATCCAAGTTTATTTAACGATATTCGCGATATGTTTAGAGGCATTTGTTGTATTTTCGCTGACGTAAAGCCTTAGCCAGGCTGTTATAAAATAGGCTATGGGTTGTATTGTGTTTGTAGAAAACTTGAAATGCTCCTCCGCTAGAAACGGCGGTGTATAATGGGTATCCTATTGTTAAATTCTATTTTTCAATTAAGATTAATGATTGATATAAAACAAATAGGAATAATAAAAAAAAAATACCGAGAATTTATAATTTTTTTATAACTTACACGAACATCATTTGTGGTAATGAAGAAGAAAAATCCGAAAATTGTGGTAAACATTCACTTTCGGCGCGACTGGGCTGCCACCAACACTAATTAGAAGGCTGAGAAGGACGCGAAATGAGGAGAAATCCTATGGCAAAATGATGATATCGAGGCCATCAAATATTTCCGAACCCCTACAAATTTCGCTACGAAATTAATATTAGAAATATCCGGTGTAGATTCACCAGTCAAGATATATCCAGAAAGATATATTTTGGCAACATTGAGGGCAACACGAATCCCAAACCTACGAGCGTGGGTGGATGTGAGTTTTATGGGGGTAGTATTCCAGAGGCTACAGCAGGATAACGTCGATATTCAAGCGTTCAAGTCACTAATACACTTGAGCTATTAAGGGAAGAAAATCCACCTTAAATCACTGTTGCATCTAAAGACACACACGGCCTATAGGCGCTGATAGCTACACCTTTGCGCTCTACACATTCAGTAATAACAGAATTTTTGTAATGAAGGGACCAATATGAAATATTTATAAATATTGATATAGTTATTATTATTATATAGGTATATATAGTTTTAAGGAGAGTAACCAATATGACTACTATCCCTTGCGTAAGGATAGAAAAGGATTGTGAATGTAGGATTCGAATAGGAACATAAACCCCTTTGTATAGGGGTAGTTTTAGTTATAAGAAAATTCAATTTCTTCCCTCTGACATCCTTTTTCATAACTGGGAAAATATTCTCTGTTCGTTCGCTAAGGAAAGAGGGACATATAGGCCTATAATAAAAAAAACAATTTTATATTTCCATTATACAATTATAAAAACAGAGGCACGCAATTATAAATACAGAGGGACCGTAAACACAGTGCATGTTTCAAAGAGCCACAATTACTGACACACAATTTTAATATAATTTTGACAATTTGACAATGCTTTTATTACGACCAATTTGTTATTTTAGTTTGATTAATGTTTTTTGATTTAAATCATATTGACAGTAGAACTATTAAAACATGTATTGTGAACAAAATGTTTTTTATAGTCCATTCCTACTTATGTAAATAAAGAAATATTTTATTTGAGTTATTTTTATTAAATAATTGCCAATAATATAAATAAATTGACGTAACCTAAAATTCTACCGCTTAACCTATAACAAATACAGCTATTGTAAGAAATTATATGTTATTACTTATTTTAAGCTAAATTGGACGAAATAACTGTATTGCATACCTTGCTCTATTTCTGAAAAGTTTTTCTTCTATATAAAACTAAAATTAATGAATGAATTATTATTTGGAAAAACTGTATTTACATCAAGTGTCATACACTACAAGTTTAAAAGTATATTTGAACTTGAATGGATGGATACAAAGTATTTTATTAACTATGCAAAATTTGATCAAGATAGTGAGAGTGTAAAGTAATAGTAAGAATAGAAACATTTAAGAAACTTCTACAAAGCCTAAACATTAGTCAGTAAAATCGCGTGTAATGGCGAAGTGTTCTTCGACTGGAAACTTGAACGCTTTTTTTACAAATAAACATAAGCTCTGAAGAGGAACCCATTCCAGGGTATACTGGATCACAAATAGGCCTAAGTTGGAATTACATGGGAAATTGCGTTCGACCAAATTTGGTTAAGCACTGGTCACGTCTTTGGTCGCCGAATCGACGCGTCCCACGTACTCGCTCCAAACATGTCTATAAAATTTGGCCACCATTAAATTGTCAATAAAGTTTCAGCTGTGTTTAATTATGAATCTGTAATTGGTCGCTCCCTTGTAGGGCCTAAATGTAGCCCACCTGCCGAAACTCTGCTCAGAACACCTGGACAATTTGACACTTTTGTGATTGGTTGTTGGCAATCATACAGGTCGACATTCCCGCATGGAAATTTGTGGATTACATGGTTAAAACTTTTGTTTCCTTTTTTTCAAATATTTTCTGTTAATTTCCAAATTGTGTGCGTGTTTTGTTTCAAATATACTGGTCATTAACGTTTTACGTGCAAGTCGAACTCCGAGCTTAATCCAATTCCTCATGTCAAAATAAAAACTAACAGGTTTGTGCTGCAAAATTATTGAGTGTGGAGTTATCTTTTAGCAGTATCCTTATATCGTATGCGCCAAAATAAACAATACTGAAACTGAATCAGCTGTAGTTGCCTTCTCGATCAGCTGGGCGACTTTTGATTGTTGCCGTGTATTTCTGTTGACGTATTTCATTTGGATTTAGTTTTAGATGGTGCTAACTAATGCACAGCTAACGCTGTGACAAAGTAAAAAGAAATAAAATGTCATAACTGTTTCAGTACTGTTTATTTTGGCGCACACGGTAGAATCTCATTTTAGTTTAGGCCTGATTTAAAGAAATGCACCTTATTAGCATATCGTCATCATGCATTTCGCTGACAAAAACACATTCGCGAAGGAACGTCTGTTGAGCTATTAAACAATTTCATGTTATTTATTTAAAACTATTGCAGAGAATCCTCCATTTTTCACACAAATTCCAAAAAACAATAAGTTGAAGCTATTCTCGCGTAGTTTGAGTTAAAACATTTTATGATGTCTATAAATTGTGGTAATATGAAGATTAAGTAATTAATTATATTAAATATTTATGAAGGGACTTCCATCGGAACACGAGAACCGTTGTTTTATGAGCAAAGCATTGAACATGATTCATGTCCCAGGATTCTTTATCTTCCTGGCCGATTGTATGGCTTATGTTCAGTGGCAAACATTTTATGAGCGTTTTAAAATTGCCTTTTCTAATTGTAAAAATATATTTATTTAAAAACAGTTTATGCACATATGTTTCTTTTATTGCAATTATTTAAAAAAAGGTTTTAATGGATGTCTTTTTTTGACGCCAGTTGAAAGTAAGTCAACTGTAAATACTTACTAAGGGATCTTCCCCTATATTGATACAGGGATGGGTTATGTCCCTACCCTATTTATAAAGTGTTTCCTCTTCTTTATATTCGATAACAAGCATGCTGGCTAACGGCCTTGAAGTGACACACTATCTCAATAAATGAGTCAAAGAAATCACGTTTTAACTTAAAATATGTACGTTAGAGATGTACCTACATCTCATTGCCGACTGTTATTCGCCCAAGACATGCATGGTGTGGGGGGGATGGCGTTAGAGACACAAGATCCTACCCTTTCCCAAAGGGCTTGTCTACCAAAGCGTCTCCATTGTCATTTCCCTGCAAAGAGCGTAAACCTATGGATCACTTTCGATCACATCCAAGCCAATAGTACAGCGGGAATCATAGCTCGACTGGATGGTGTCGGAGGATGTGGTTGAGACAAAGACGAGGTCATGGGGAAACGCGACAAAGAGAGATAGAAATAGAAACGTAATGAAATAATACGGGAAGAGATATGATGTATGAATGAGGGAGGGATGAAGGGAAGAGAGAGAAAAATAGAGACAGGTTGGTTACACGAAGGAGGTAGACAGGTGAAGAAAAAGGGGTGGGGGAGAGAGAGAGGCGTAGGAAAAGGGAAAAGATAGACATACATAGAGATATAGGAAGGGCATGGATAAGGAGGGAAAGAAGAAACTGAGCAAAAAGGAGAGAAAGATAGAGCGACGGCCATATAAGGGGGGGGGGAAGAGAGAGAGAAAGAGAGAAAAGACTCTAGGAGAGAAATAGAGAGACGAAGTGGACGAAATAGAGAATAGAAGGTGTCTTGTTTTGTGTGTGAGAGAGTGAAAGATAGAGTTAGAGGAGTGAGAGATAGATATAAAAAAGGAGAGATAAATTGAGGCGAGCGAACGAGGGAGACAGAGACGAAGGACTAGAGAGAGAAATAAAAAAGAAAGAGGGAGGAAGAAAAAATGAGATAGAATCATGTGGGGAAATGTAAAGAGAAAGATGAAGTGAGAGGGGCAAAGTGAATAGATCTCATCACCTACCCAAAATTGCGTGTTAGGAGATGGATCTCTTTCAGAACTGTAACTGGTCTGGAGAAGGAAATATCATGTAAGAGGAATCATCACCCACAAAACCTCGCCTGAATTTTGCTCATTTTAGTGAACCTTCCTTACTAGCAAACTTGATGAGTCGATTTGTAGACCCACACGTGATCTACAGAGCTTACAAAGGAAATATGTTTCGAACAGTGGCGATGCCAGATGCTACGGAGAGACAATATGACGATAAAATGTTTCTAAGGTTAAATAGAACCTTGTAGAAGGACCGAACTAAATTAGTCCAGAGCATTGAACGAAGAACATTGTGGAAGAACATCATAAGTTCAGCGCCATATTTTAAATAAATATAATTATATCCAGAATATATGCTACCGTTGCGGCTGGAGGAGGAGGAAGCCTGCAAAGAATATTAGAATGTCATTGTTTCCAGAGATATTGCAGTGAGTGTTTTCCAATGTGGTCTGTGGTGATGTCATAACTCATAGCAAAACACGCCTTGTCGTGAAGTGTTAACCACTTGAGGCAGCGTTCCGCCGGTCAGCTGATAATTGATGATTCTCAAGTCTGTACTGCTCTTTAATTAGTGGCGTGTAACAGAGCCTCCAGCCAGCAACACGTTCGTTGCGCTCCTTTTGGAACTCACAAAATTCTATTTACATAATTATAATAACCTACATTCGTCCGGTATGTGCGCAACAATTAAATGTTTTTTGTTTAATGGCGGCCATAACTCAGCAGTGACTCCATGCGGACGTAATCGCCGCAGCGGGCGCAGGATGTAGATTTACCGGGCGAATTTAGCTTTGCCATCAGTCGTGCGCTCGGAATTGTTGCATTGCAGTTTGACGATTGTAATTTTATTTTAATTATTGGTTAGGCAGCGCAGTACGTCTATTTATTGTCTCAGCTTTGAAATGTGCAGGAAATATAATTCAACAAACGCCATGCTGCCACCCCCTCGTCTCTTGGGCTGGGCAGCGAGCGATGACGTAATCTCTATAATTTAAAATTAATAAATTGTACCCAGTATTTAGAAAGAAATTATTATAACCTGTGTGATTTCTGTAGTTTTAGACAATCATCCAAAGTGTCTAGTCTCTTTCACGAGGAATAGGAAAGGTAGAGTGAGGTGAAGAATAAAAGGATAGAGAGAGACATGGAGAATGAGGGAAGAAGAGAAACGGTTGAAGCATAAGAAAGAAATAAACACGACGGGATAGCGAAGAGATAGAGAGAAACGGAAGAAAAAAGGATAGAGAGAGAAACGGAGAAGCAGGGAAGGAGAGAGAGAAAGAGCGACGATGGGATAGGTAAGAGAGAGATACGGAGGTAAAGGGAAGCATAGAGAATGAGGGAAGAAGAGAGATGGTTGAAGAAGAAGAGAGAAACCGAGTGAGAAGGAGAGAGAAAAAGAACAACGGTGGTACAGGGATGGAGAGTGAGAAATATGGATGTAAAGAGAAACACAAAAAGGAGGAAAGAAGAGAGACGGATGAAGAAGAAGAGAGGAACCGAGTGAGAAGGAGAGAGGAAAAAACAACGGTGCTATAGGGATGAAGAGTGAGAAATATGGAGACAAAAAAAGGAGGGAAGGGGAGAGATGGATGATGGGAAGAGATGAGAGAGAGAACGACAGAATAGTGAGGGAGAGGTCTGGTTTCATGGGGCCTGGATTTTATTTTCAGGCAGAAAATCTGTTGTTAAATCTGTTTAAAATCTGTGCGAAGTGTAAACTACCCCATATTTGTCTGCTTATTACCTAACTACTTCAGAGACACATTAGGTACAGTATAACCACCTTTTTAGAATAACTACAAATCCTAGTTTAAAGGACTTAACCGTTCTACTTTTACAGTAAATTCGACTTACACCAAACTTGTTTGTCAGTTTCAAAAGTCTTCACTACACCCGTTAACTTATGTCAGTATCCTTAGAGATACATAACAAAACTTTATCTTTACTGAACTTTAAAAATGTTAAATCTGTATTTCAGAATCTCCAATATGTTTAACTTCATTGTTACAAAGTAAAATGGCGTATATGCCATCCCTCACGTTAAAGTCTGTGTAGAGATGAAAGTGGGGTGAATCTTTCTGGCAAGAATATTAGGTAATGAGCAAGAAACAATTGTTTTACTTGAGAAACTTTAGGAACAGCAAGTATAAAACCCACTATCACAATAACATATAGTCCTATAGTACGGTCTCATAGTGCACATGATCGCCCAACCAAAGGAGTTAACGACTCTATTTTGGTTGGTATTTTTGTACTCCTCTCAGATTCCCTAATTGTTTTCGGAATTACAAACCCGTTCCTTATCCAACGCAACAATCACTTTCACCATCAACAATCGTCGAAGCACTTTTCATTTCATTGCAATGTTGTGGGACGAAACGCCTTTGTAGGACCTAAAATTCTAATAAATGACTTTCTTATAAACATGTGTTTTTAATTATCTAAATCAAATACCATTTTAATACTTTCAGTATAGTGAACTCCATTGAAAACCTTTTTCTGGCCACATAAAACCGAAAATATCCAAGATGTGGCTATTATCTCCAAACTCTGGATCAATATGCAATCATTGCCAAATGTACTTCCTAAACCATTATCTATACTCTTTAATTCGTCAACACTGATTCATTTGAGCTCCTTAGAACACAAAGAAAAGTTTCCAATTTTTTTGAAACCTTTATCTACTTTATCAACACCGATTTATCTACGTACTTTGTGTTTTTTTCTTAAATAGGCACTTGACTTTTTTATTCTAAACACTTGTTTATATAAGTTCTTTAGATCACAAACTAAAGTATAAACTTTTTCATATCTTTATCTAATTCCTCAACACTCATTCATCTGCATTCTTTATACACTAATTTCTAAATCATCATCTTTACCTTCTATATTCTTCAGCTCTGGTTCATTTACTTTTTGTTTCCACTTTATATTTGTCGACTGTTTATAATATGTTTCTACGCCGGACCTCTTGCTAATGATTGCGACCAGTAGGCCACCAGGGCTTATGCTTAATCTATGTAGTATCTTTAAAGTTGGTTTTATAATTTGTTAAGAAGCTTGGTCATTTTTCTTCCCTAAGCCTCGTTTTAAAATAATTCCGGGACGTGGTATGTTTTTATATTCTAATTTCCTCCCTCAAAGTGTGACAATAGGGATAACCTTTTAGAAGCTTGATTCCTGTTTCGATGGAAGGAAGTTTCACTTCACCTTCCAAATCCTCTTTAATTCTACTCTTTAAAGTTCATTAAATATTATCAATTTAAAAATCTCCATCTATCCTAAAAGTAGGACTTTTAGTTTCGTTTCACTTAATATGGTTGATTCGAGGCAACATTAAACTAGGTCCTAGGAGCTATTTAAGAGTTAGGCCACTGTCATAATTGAAAATAGGAAATCGAGACTGCTTCTTTCATAAAATGAAAACGTTAAGAGACGTTTCTAAAGAATTCCTAAGAAATTGGAAGGTTTCCAATATATATTTTGAAATTTGTACCCTGTTCAGTTACCGATAAATCCGAAATAGTTGCGGAAACACAATACCCTTAAGGACGGCCCAAGAACTACCATCACGGGTTGTTCTTCGTCGCGTTGCGCTTGCGCCGTGTGCCCGATCACGGCCACGACGTGGAAACACCACGCACAGGTGTAACGGCCGAGATGTTTTTGAATGATATTTCAGTTTTGAAACCAGACAGAAGAATGCACTAGGTAAAAATGTGCGTCCATAATGAATATGTATAAATGTCCACTATCCGTGAGAAGTTATTTGCATATCGACCCAGTAATTATTTCGGAATGTGTCGAATCTTCGAGCCTATAAACCATCTATAACTCCACCTTCTCCCAGCCGGCTACTTTGTCCTCCCATTTCTAATATAGACACACGCTTTCAAGAATTATTGTATTTCCCTTTTGGCGATTCTAGCCAGCAGATGTTCTCCGTCAGTTCGTACTTTTTGTAATCGATTATTTTTATTTTTAATTGAAGATTTACCAACGGTTTGTTTTCTTTGGAAGAAAAAACGTGATTTATGTGTTTGTATATTTGTTTTTAGAGCAAACATCTCATCGCACAAATATAACTCTGAAAATGTCTACGAGAATGAAAAAGGAAATATATACTTTCATATAATTATATACAAATAGCATTTAATCATGTACTAATCAAGATAAACATTTTTACCATAGTTCTATAACTTTGTCTATAATATTTTTTTTTTAATTCCTGCTATTATTTCACTGTCTCTCTATATATATATATCTTGTTCAAATTTTCAATCGTTAATAAATTACTTATTATTCATCCACTCAAGTCCAAGAACATATTTTTAAAACTTGCAGTGGATGACATTTGATGTTAATACTTTTCAAATATTAGGATTATTAAAATAATTAAATTTTATGAATTAATTTTAGTTTTTTATGTTAGAGAAACCTTACACAAAAGGCGCAAAGTATGAAATATATTTACTCCGTCCCATTTGGCTTAAAATAAGTGATAACATGATTTTAAAAAAAACACTGATATTTTATTATAAATTATGTGGTAGAACAGCTGTTTTACGAGATTTTTTATGAGATTTTTTACATTATTTGTATATTTGAAATTATTTATTAAAAAGTAACTAAAATAAAACTTTTTTTGTTGCTCCAAGTAGGAATCGAGTTAAAAAACAAATGGTATAGGGCCTATATTACTCGTTTAGTGTTTGCTTAGGAAATTAAACATTTATTTTCTTAATCGTACAAGAATATAACTCTACAGAAAAATAATAATGAATTTATATCTTTATTATTTGCTTGTGTTGGTTGCTTGTCGATACTAATGGCAGTGAATTATTACTTTATCCCACATTAGGCCTACTCAAGACAGTTTTGCAAGAAGCCTCGCGTTAGGCTGTTACAATAAAGCGGTTTGTTTACTTATGTTTGTATTTAAAAGTAAGTAGAAAACAACGATCAACAGAAGACTATTTTAAAGCAGGAGTTTGAACCATTTCCACAGCCGAGCCACTGGCTAAATATGGCACAACTTTGGGGGTATTACTTCAGTGTTGCAAGCATTTTTCTTTTTTGGCCTAATTAGGAATTGACCATAAAAATGTTTTTGTTTTTGTTACTTGTTTTTTTACTGTAGGGACAGTTGTATCTTCTTCTACAGTGATGAATAATTACTTTGTTTAATCATGGACTCATTCAAAATATTAGTAACCAGTAGGATCTACTTGAATATAATGAATAATCTACCTTTACACTTGAATTGTTTTCTCTACAAGGGATTGCCAAAGACTATCATACCAAATACAAAATGGCGAAACATGTTTCACGTTGAACGTATCTACGTTTACTGCAATAGTGTCAAACATAACAAAACGTATGAATAGGAGTATAGAAACATAAGACATTCTATGTTGTTTATAAATAAATTTAAATCACTATAAGTTAAACAAGAGCAAGATATTTAAAAGCAATTGGAACTAAATATACCAATCGAGAATTTTCTCGAGAAATAAAAATGAGCAGGCATGCATTGAGTTTATGGATTAGCATGAGAGTATGAGCTGCCTCGAGTAATTGCCTTGTGCTACTCAGTAAACTCAATTCTTGTTCATACATCTGCTTACGTTAGAGGAACAATATCAATACAAATAAATAACTGAATAACTGAATTAATTCAGATCTCTTCTATATGTAGGTCTACAGAGAGGTCGGCTGTTGAGAGTTTGTAACACTGACTATGAGATCCTCATATCTCCAGTACATTCAATGAATATTTTAAATAAAATGTTTTTCTAATATTCGTCTTTAGAAATATAATTACAACGATACTGTTTCTTGCTTTAATCTATCTATATCTATTACCCATAGATGGCAGATATAGCCTACTGTTCTTGTGGCAGAAACAAAAGAATTTCTTTCAAGAACACTTTTCTAATTTCAGTAGGCTTTGATATATTATAAATCAAAAAGTGATCGCAAGAAAATAACGGCCAATTTAAGTTCATTGGTTGCCTAACATTAGAGAACATGTATGTGTGTGTGTGTGTGTGTTTATGTGTGTGTGTGAAGAGAAAGAGAGAGTGTATGTGTGTAAAGATAGAGAGAGAGAGAGTGTGTGTGTGGTGTGTGTGAGAAGAGAAAGAGAGAGAGAGAGAGAGAGAGAGGGAGAGAGAGAGTGTGTGTGTGTGTGTAGCCTATATTTCTTGAAATTACTCACTCTCATATAATCAGTATTTACATAAAACCCACAAACGCTAAATGAAGCCGAACATGTATATATAGAAAACAGACTCAAACAGACATAGTCTAATAATGGTATAGATACACGGAGGCAGGTATCTTGTATTCACAGGCGTTAAATGTATACAAATGGATTCAATTAGCATAGAAAAGAAGTAAATAAATAAAAATCTAGTAAAGGAGCTGTCGAACCCTTAGAGAGTGTGCAATACTTCAACACGACCGTGCACAAGAGATAGTAAAGTACAATCACTAAATACTTCCCCAACACACGCGTGTATACCTAGCAAAATAGATCCCATGTCTCGCTTACATTCAACTCTTTATTACCGATAGCCCATCTCTCTCGCACGTAGCGTCCATTTCTTTGTTCACGTAATGGTCGATCCAGCACGCAATATCGGAATAATTACTAGCATCGACCAATGCATAAAGTGGGCACTGGTAAGGGGTGGCGAGCAATTAATTCCGTATTGAAATGAGCCCCTAATTGCATTTAAAGTCAACTCCGTTGCATTGTCGTTGTGAAACAGACACTTAGAGTCACCTTGTTCTTATTCTCTAAATTTCGAACAATACAACAATGGCCGGCCGTGCTGCATATTGTCCCACGCGAGTCCTGTCTCGGCCTGCAAATATTTAAATAAATAACAGTGTATTTGAAACAATACAGCAGACGACTTCTGGTACAATGGATCCACACTTGTACAACGCAGAGAAGTTACAAACTGTTGTACAATCGTAAATTGTATAAAATGGTAGAACTCTGTTAGATTTATTGTTACATATTGCTACGTGGAGCTTTGTAAAGTTTGCGCCATAGTATAGCCTATAGCACTGAACAGTTGTAAGGTTTTAGTTTATTTACATAGTTTAACAAACACATACAAGTAAAAGAAGCTAAATCGGTTAGATTAGGGTATAAACATGTTATGTATGACTTCCCATCAATTTGAGGCATCACTAGTACTGTTCTAGGAGGTTTTGCATTGTTTTGGTGAAGAAGGGTTGTTTCATGCTGGTTATACACATGGTTATTTTTTTATTCTTGGAGGTTTTGCATCGTTTTGGTGAAGAAGGGTTGTTTCTTGCTGGTTATACACATGGTTATTTTTTGTTGTTGGAGGTTTTGCATCATTTTGGTGAAGAAGGGTTGTTTCATGCTGGTTATACACATGGTTATTTTTTGTTGTTGGAGGTTTTGCATCGTTTTGGTGAAGAAGGGTTGTTAAATGCTCGTTATTCACATGGTTATTTTTTGTTGTTGGAGGTTTTTCATCGTTTTGATGAAGAAGGGTTGTTTCATGCTGGTTATACACCTGGTTATTTTTTGTTGTTGGAGGTTTTGCATCGTTTTGGTGAAGAGGTGTTTCATGCTGGTTATACACATGGTTATTTTTTGTTGTTGGAGGTTTTGCATCGTTTTGGTGAAGAAGGGTTGTTTCATGCTGGTTATACACATGGTTATTTTTTGTTGTTGGAGGTTTTGCATCATTTTGGTGAAGAGGTGTTTCATGCTGGTTATACACATGGTTACTTTTTGTTGTTGGAGGTTTTGCATCGTTTTGGTGAAGAAGGGTTGTTAAATGCTGGTTATACACATGGTTATTTTTTGTTGTTGGAGGTTTTGCATCGTTTTGGTGAAGAAGGGTTGTTTCTTGCTGGTTATACACATGGTTATTTTTTGTTGTTGGAGGTTTTGCATCGTTTTGGTGAAGAAGGGTTGTTAAATGCTCGTTATACACATGGTTATTTTTTGTTGTTGGAGGTTTTGCATCGTTTTGGTGAAGAAGGGTTGTTTCTTGCTGGTTATACACATGGTTATTTTTTGTTGTTTGAGGTTTTGCATCGTTTTGGTGAAGAAGGGTTGTTTCATGCTGGTTATACACATGGTTATTTTTTTGTTGTTGGAGGTTTTGCATCGTTTTGGTGAAGAAGGGTTGTTTCATGCTGGTTATACACATGGTTATTTTTTGTTGTTGGATGTTTTGCATCGTTTTGGTGAAGAAGGGTTGTTTCATGCTGGTTATACACATGGTTATTTTTTGTTGTTGGAGGTTTTACATCGTTTTGGTGAAGAAGAGTATTTTCATGCTGGTTATACACATGGTTATTTCTTGTTGCAGGTGGATGATGGTGGTTCATCAGAGAAATTCTTCTTCATCATTCATTAGACTAGGCATCAGGTGGCGTAAAATCGAGGGAGTGGGCTGGGTAAGGAATGTTTGTTGCGAATGTGATGAGTAGGTTGCAAAAGTTTCTTGAAGGAAAGCAATGTTGTCTATGTCAGTGTAGCTGGTTGCGCCATCTTGCTGTAACCGTTATGAACGAAAAGGCAGGTTTCTGGCATAACAAAATCTCCTGACATCTCCTATACGACGACCAAGAATAACTATATCGGTCGGTCTACTACAACTGATTCAGTTTCAATACTGTCTATTTTGGCGCATTCGGCATGACGCTTCGTTCGCGTTTTTATACTCCACCTGGCAATGTGAAATTTTCAGCTGTTGCTGCGTTTTGTATTAGCTAACTTCAAACTATCAAAACAAAATCTCCTTAGTCCAAGAGTAACCTACATATGATACTTCAAAGGCGCAGTGTGCAAAACACCTTTCAAACACGTAAGTAACCGAGATATTAAAACTGTTTCCTCGAATTCCTCGACTTCGCCATCATCAAGTGCCTGACGTAAGAGATACAAGCTTAGAGTGAACACACTGTAGCAACAAACTGATGTAGTTATTGTACACAATCCGCCAGTCACTGGGGTGGAGCTGAGGCATTGTTGTGAGGTAACGCGCTCTGCAGGGGGTCTTACAGTCTGGATTAAGGAGGACGACAGACGCTTTAAGATGGCCATGGCGTTAATTTGTCAAACTGCCTGTTCCGTATTCTTAGATGATTTCTTCTTGAGGTCATCCGGCAATCAATGTGACAGGGCAAAAATCCGTTCCTCTATAGAGTCCAACAATGGCCTACTTGAAGACAATCTTGTAGCAGCTGATCTCAAAGGGACTTGAGAAGCTAGTAGATAAGTTAGAAAAATGATGTTTGGACTTATTTCTTGATGATGCTGCTTATATAATAAATTATCGCATTTTATTATTTCTTCTGAAAGTGTACAACAGAACACTAACCGAATAAACATTGCTCCCGAGGAGAGAAGTACTAGCAGCCCAGTAGCAATATATACTCCGGTCCGGTAGTAGTGCTTCTTCCTTTACTCTCCTCTTCGGCTTCAATGTACCTTCAAAAAGTACCTTTTTCCAATAAAACAATTTATACAAATAATTTATTATACAAAGCATTATATACTAATAATGACCTATAAATGCAGACATCCAGGAGTTAGGGTCCGTATAGCGACCCACAGTTCCTGACATCATGGAGTTAGGGACTGGATAATAAGCTACAGTGCCAGACATTCTGGAGTTAAGGACTGGATAATAACTCTCAGTGCCAGACATCCTGCAGTTATGGACTGGATAATAACTCACAGTGCCAGACATCCTGCAGTTATGGACTGGATAATAACCCACAGTGCTAGACACCCTGGAGTTAGGGACTGGATAATAATGCACAGTGCCAGACATCTTGGAGCTATGGACCGTATAATAACTATCATTTCCTGATATCCTGGAGATAAGAACCGTATATTAACACACAGTTCCAGATATTTTGGAGTTAGAGACTGGATAATAACCCACAGTGCCAGACGACCTGGAGTTAGGGACTGGATAATAACGCACAGTTCCAGACATTCTGGAGTTATGGACTGGATAATAACCAACAGTGCCAGACACCCTGGAGTTAGGGACTGGATAACAATCCACAGTGCCAGACGTCCTGCAGTTAGGGACTGGATAATAACAAACAGTTCCAGACATCCTAGATTTAGAAACCGTATAATGACCCACTTTTCCCTGCATTCTGGAGTTAGGGACCGTTTAATAACTCACAGCTCCAGAGCATCCTAGAGTTATGGACTGAATAATAACTCACAGTGCCAGACACCCTGGAGGTAGTTACTGAGAAATGACCTATGGTTCCAGACACCCTGGACTTAGTGATTGAATAATGACCCATAGTTCCCGACATCCTGAGGGTAGTTACTGAATAATGAAATATAGTTCCAGACACCCTAGAGGTAGTTACTGAATAATGACCCATAGTTCCAGACACCCTGGAGGTAGTTACTGAATAACGACTCATAGTTCTAGACACCCTTGAGGTAGTTACTGAATAATGGTCCATAGTTCCAGACACACTAGTGGTATTTACTGAATAATGACCCATAGTTCCAGACCAGACGCCCTGGCGGTAGTTACTCAATAATGGTCCATAGTTCCAGACACCCTAGTGGTATTTACTGAATAATGACCCATAGTTCCAGACCAGACGCCCTGGCGGTAGTTACTCAATAATGACATTTAGTCCCAGACACCCTGGAGGTAGCTACTGAATAATGACCCATAGTTCTAGACACCTTTGATGTAGTTACTGAATAATGACCCCTAGTTCCAGATACCCTTGAGGTAATTACTGAATAATGACCCATAGTTCCAGACACTCTGGAGGTAGTTACTGAATAATGACCCATAGTTCCTGACATCTTCGAGATAGCCAGTATATTACGCGACATGTCTTGTAGACTAACTGAGGCACAAAGATAGAACTATACTGAAGTTATGAAGAAATGCCTTAGAATCTGACTACATATACAAAAGAATGGGTAAAAACTAAAGTTTATATCCATAAAGTGATGCATCGTCGTACTACGGTGGCTGTAATATTCCTTTTAAATAATCATATAAGACAATATGATTTCCGCCAACAGGTCCTCCCTTACACAAATCATACTAACATTATTTGCAACTTGAGCATTCATTCTGCTAATCCATTAACATAGTTTTAACGCATGAAATCATTGTATTCACGTGAATGGCGTTTGTGTTAAAATAAATTAAGTAATTTTACGTAACGCGTGTCCACAATCTGAAGGGCATCTAATTCCGGCGCAGGTTTGTTAAAATGCTTTCTTCCGCATTCTTTGTGATTAGAAGAATTTCCTCCCACATACCTTGAACGAGCTCCCGACCAGGCCTGAGCTTGGCTTGAATAATCGCGGCAACTGCGACACGCACTGCATAACTAACCGGCGTAATGATGCTATACCCCGTCCCAATATGTAGCCAGTGTTTATTCCAGCTTATGTTAAACAGATTTGGTTCCTATCTATTGTTCTCATCCGGTAAATAACTTGTATACATACTTTTCAAAACAATTACTTTATATCCGCTAAGATATGCGTGTTGCCTATCTTCCATAAACATAACAATGAATATAAACAATCAATTTTTAAAGCCAATTCCTACTTACGTTAACAAAAAAAACGTTGTCTTAGTTTCTTTTCATTAAATAATTACAATAGAAATATATATATAAAGTAACATAACCAACGCGTTAAAACAGTTGTTTTAACCACATTACTTATAACATAAAACCAGATGTTTTATGAAGTAATTTTTTTATTACTTATTTTAAGCTAAAAGGGATGAAATAACTTTATTGCATACCTATAAATTTATTTAATAAATTAATATTAGAAAAAACTGTATTAACATCATCAAGTTTCATCAACTTACACATAAATGTATTTGAACTTGAGTGGTGTTGTGTGTGTGTGTGTGTGTGTGTGTGTGTGTGTGTGTGTGTGTGTGTGTGTGTGTGTGTGTGTGTGTGTGTGAGTGTGTGTGTGTGTGTGTGTGTGTGTGTGTGTGTGTGTGTGTGTGTGTGTGTGTGTGTGTGTGTGTGTGTGTGTGTGTGTGTGTGTGTGTGTGTGTGTGTGTGTGTGTGTGTGTGTGTGTGTGTGTGTGTGTGTGTGTTAGGAGAGTGTGAACAAATAGAAGGAATTGAAAAAGTAAGAGTTAATAAATAAAACATTATTCAAAGAAACATACAAAAATATCCTATACATATGGTCACTATCCAATACGCTCATATAAAACAATTCTTGTTAGCTTAGAGTAACAATAGCACTGTATTTTCATAAAGTACAACTTATAATTTTAAATAAAAATAATCTTCGCACACATAGATTATCTTATTGATAATTTCTAAAAAAAACAATTTTAGATTACACTTGGCATAAACCACAACTTACTGATATTTTTTAGCAGATACATTTCGCACTAGATTAGTGCATTGTTCAATGCTGTGAGTCACGGACAAGTCTGTTGTATTAGTGTGAGTCTGTAGCGCTAAGTTGTTCTATATGTTGTTCATAGACGGATTGTTAATTATGTGTTCGGGTACAGTGTTTGATTCTTTGTGTGTTTTATTGTTTAGAAAACGTAGGCAGTGGTCCAATTGTGATCATTAAGTATATATATATATATATATATATATATATATATATATATATATATATTTTTAACTCAATATGTACAGCTCAAAAACTGTAATTTTCTAAAATATTTTATATTCTTTATTTAAAGTAACCGTGGCATTCTCGTGAAAGGGTTATTTTTAATCTTTGTAGGATTGGATGAAATACTCTTGGCTATTGGAAGATGATTTAGATGTAGACCCTATTGTGTGGGCACAACTGCTCCTCCAAATTACATACTACGTAATGGGAATTCTATTCATTACTATCGGTGTATGTTTATTTTGTTGAATTTAAACTACGTGAATGTCAAGGTAAATAGAGACAGTGCCAAGCACTTATCTCTCTGGCTGTTGGTCCCATTGACGTCCACTAAGATAACCACAAACGCTACCACCGCGTCCTACCATGCTCAACTGTTGTTGCGAGAAGTTTTCTCTATAAAGTAGCGAGTCTCTTATTTATTTACTAACCCAAATAAACATTTTGACAACATAATCACGTTTTTCAGCATTATATAACCCATAACCGTCCCATTTGGTTCCACTCAACTCACAACGGCCTAATGGCCTGAAAGTAAGGCTTTGATCCCTAGTGTAAGGCAGCCCCGATAAGGCAGCTCATGCTTGACCCTCACCCCCCTCACTGTTCCATGATTCAAACTATAAAAACCAATGTCTCAGATGGATTCAATTTCTTATTAAAGGCTTTCCAAGATATAAAGGCTTTATTGCTATGAATTGTGGCCCCCATCGCCTTACACCCAATAAACACTTAATGTGACTTTAACGCTCCTCAAGCTACGATAAATATAACTATCTACGATAATTTTGATCTTGCCTTGTGATGCCAATACATACATAGAAACACATTTAGCAATTTCTCATAATAAATCATTTTATTATGTCGAACATGTCTCAGTAACTGTGTTGCCATCCTCAAAAAGTGCCTACATTTTGTTTAATAGTTGGTAATTATTAAGATCAGCGACTACCGCTCCGATCGCTGAAATGTTTTTTTCCTGATAAATTTGACCTTGCTGACCACGAATCTGATATTTTTTTTTTACTGCAAACACATATTTACATAATCAAAAATAATCTAACCCAACCTGACCTGACCTGGTTTTCTCAGGTTAATATGTGTTTGCCCTTAAAATTACTTCAGATTCGTGTTCAGCAAGGTCAAATCTATCGGGATAAACAAATTTCGCCTATCGTAGCGTTAGTAATTAACCAAAGTCAGGTCAGGACAGGTTAGGTTAGGTTATTTTTTTTATATGAGTTTTCAGTTAGACAAAACTTCAGATTCGTGTTCAGCAATGTCAAATGTATGAGGAAAAAAGATTTCTCCAATCGGAGCGGTAGTCGCTGATCTTAATAATTGCCTAATAGTTTAATGACACTGTTTATATTATTATACTGTTTCTTTTTGTAGATCTTTCTATTTACAGTATATTTGTTTTATAAATGGGATCTGAATTAGAAATTGTTTTATTTCTAAAGTTGTTTTTGTTTGTATAGTGTATATTACATTTGTGTAGCTATGAAGTCATCCCTGAGAATAGAATCAGATGGGAAAATTACTCTGCATTTAATGTTGTTATTAAAGAGTCGTATGTAGTGCATTTTTTTAAAAATATTTACAAAATATTCTTTAACTGAATAAAGATAAGACAAATTAATTCGGACAAATTACGATTTGAAAACATAATAAAGCTAATGCATGTAAAGAAGGACTAAATGAAGGAACGAAAAGGCAAACGCCACTTTGGAATGGGCATAAGCGAAGCGCGAGTGGGACACGAACACCATTAACCGCATGGAAATGGAAAGCAAATAGAAGAGAGAAGAGAAGTCGTTTATTTCAGTGGAGCAAACAAATACAAATGGAGATGGAAAAGGAAATCTCAGTGAGGAACATGTATATGAGAAAAAGGAAACACTGCATCAGAAAGGGATGTGGTAAACGGCGAACATAAGCTGTGCAACACCACATCTCAAGGTCTAACAGGATGGTTTTATGCCAACCTAGCCAAGTACCGAGTCTGAGAGTATGGTCCTAAGGTAAAGCCAACCGAGAGTGTATAAAAGTCCGATTGCACTACCTGGACCGACCTAATCAGACTGAGAAAGCCAGGCCGATCGGAAGGTTCTACTCTTCCCGATTAGGTCTGGAAGAGCGTTCGAGCCCCTGGGCCTGGTTGGAGTTCGTCTAGTCCCAGGGGTAGGTCGGTAACCAGTCCACGCCTTAAAGCAAGGTCGTGGCACCAGACCTCCGTCTCAGGCCTGACGGTAGCCACCCTGGAGAGATTGAGATTGGGTTCATGGGAATAGAGGTTCCACATGCTGGCCTGGAGATACATCCACATGAAGGATCTATCTTTGTGTGCTCGTTTACAAGGAGTTTGAGTCGGAAGACAGGTAGGCACTCCTTGTCGCCATTCTTCTTTCTCTCACTCCTCTATACTTTTCTTCTCCCCAACACACTAACCCATGTGGAACACCAAGAATAGTAATGTAAGTGTGTGAATATAAATAACTATATTGTGTAGACTTTAATCTATTCTACAAAAAAAATCTATTAAATAGATTCTACATGAAAAGGTTTTAAAAAGGTTACTACTAATATTGTTCTGTCAAATTTATAATTAAAAGATGACAAAGCGGTTAAATAAGTAGGCTTATACCCAGGACTAAAATAGTATTATTTTTGATAAAAGAAATTTTTTCTGTATAGCGACACACACACACACACACACACACACACATAGACATGAACACATGCAGACAAGAGCACACTCACACACACACGAGCTCAGCCCATGTCAGACAAACACACACCAAACACACACACACACACACACACACACACACACACACACACACACACACACACACACATACACACACACACACACACACACACACACACACACACACACACACACACACACACACACACACACACACACACATAGACATGAACACATGCAGACAAGAGCACACTCACACACACACGAGCTCAGCCCATGTCAGACAAACACACACCAAACACACACACACACACACACACACACACACACACACACACACACACACATACACACACACACACACACACATACACACACACACACACACACACACACACAAACACATACATAGACATGAACACATGCAGACAAGAGCACACTCACACACACACGAGCTCAGCCCATGTCAGACAAACACACACCAAACACACACACACACACACACACACACACATACATATATATATATATATATATATATATATATATATATAGTCTGTGTTTGTATGTGTCATATCCATAAAATATGTCAATATTTTACAAAGAAATATAATGAATAGAATTATTTTATTAACAGCTGATTACAAAAAAGTATGTAAACATAGAACGGTCCGTTAACTTAGTTCCCAGAATGAACTCGCTAACGGTGAAGAGGAATAAATTATAGGGACGTCTCTTTTGAACAAACGTTATGGAAATAAAAGTTACTTTCCATTGTTAACTGAATCTTTGTTTATTTATTTTTATCCGTTCTATTGTACGCACCTTTGTTCGTGCCCATGTAGGCTTTAGTTGTAACAAAAACTTCTATCTGCCTTTTATATACCTGTTTGTTTGTATTTCCATGCATAGTAGCCTCTTTATTCTAAGGGATTATATTTGCAAGAGTTATATTTTGAGTAGGTAGGGGCATCTTCACTAAATGTAACTGATTTCAGTATTTGAAAATACCCCCGGGCACACTGTTTGTGTGTGTATGTGTGTGTGTGTGTGTGTGTGTGTGTGTGTGTGTGTGTTTTGGGTGTGTGTCTGTCTGACATGGGCGTGAGCTCGCGAGCGTGAGTGTGCGCGCGTCTGCATGTGTTCATGTCTATGTGTGTGTGAGTCGCTTTACAGAAAATTCTTTTATCAAAAATAAAAGATTGTAGTCTCTGAAAAATAAATTCAATATAACTTTAACCCTTTCTTTCTAAAAACATGGATTCAATGACAGTGTAATCGGGATCTGCGCCGACAACAAGTCAGAGGTTGCAAAATAAAAATATTTGATTCTAGTACCTGTGCATTTTTTCAATATTTTATTTTAAACTGGTCAGCCCAAGATTCTAAAGGTACCTTACTTAGGCCGGTGTATAAATTTTATGGCTCTCACGCGAGAGGTTTTGGACATATTGTCACACCCCTACACTTGTTTTGCAATTATGAAGACTGCAAAATGAATAGTTACAAATTTATAGATCAGGTTTATCAATGTATTAGCTAAAATAGTAAGTGGAAAAGGAAAATGGACTTATTTAAAATGTGCTATTATTATAGCAAGAGTTAGTTACTCAAGAAAAGTGGTGAGTAAATTTAGGGCTTAAAAAGCGTATATAAAGGGCGTTGTTATGCAATATAAGGACCTAAAGTATGCCTCAATGGATAGGGCTAATAGTTGTCTGGGAATTAGGCTAATGGTTAGTGACGTCACAGTAGTTTGCCGCTTCATTCAGACGAGAGATGGGTTGTAACGTGCGTTTGCCAGCCGTAGGAGATTCCTCGGGGAGTATGTAACCCCTTTCAGGGTGCGTATTGACTGAATATGCCAAAGTAATACAAAACTGAACGGAAGACGCTAGGTTGAAGAAGCCTATAGATATATCACGATTACACAATCTTTACTAGTGCAAAGCAAGATGTATCTGCTTCTGAAGCAAATCCGACCCGCTACAACGCTTACAAATATAAGTTAGTGTCGGCTACTTTTACTCGGTTGCTAAGGAGGACGCTCTAGGAACTACATTCGAATAATGGTATACATGGTATTAAAAACTCATCATTATAGCAGAATAATGTAATGGTAGCCACAGAGCGCGGTAGTCCGGCGAAAACTCGCCGAGACAAACAAGTTGTTTCATACACGCCGGATGTCATGCGTCTGGACAGAATTGCAGTTCCTCTTGGAACACCTGCTAAAATGTTATAGACACCTTTATTGTTTCCCGTAGGATATAATGCTCCAAAACAGGAAATAAAAAAATTAGTTTTATTGTATGTCTTATATATTCATTTATTGCGTTTGAAAAACATTTACAAATTTAAATGCACTGCAACATCTCAAAAATAATATAAGGATAAATGCACAGTCCTGGCCTCGACATGGATCCTAAATCTGGGCTCTAAGATATGTATAATGTTTATCCCAAAACCTGGGCTCTAAGGTATATATAATGTTTATCCCAAACCTGGGCTCTAAGATATGTATAATGTTTATCCCAAACCTGGGCTCTAAGGTATGTATAATGTTTATCCCAAAACCTGGGCTCTAAGATATGTATAATGTTTATCCCAAACCTGGGCTCTAAGATATGTATAATGTTTATCCCAAACCTGGGCTCTAAGGTATGTATAATGTTTATCCCAAAACCTGGGCTCTAAGATATGTATAATGTTTATCCCAAACCTGGGCTCTAAGATATGCATAATGTTTATCCCAAAACCTGGGCTCTAAGATATGTATAATGTTTATCCCAAACCTGGGCTGTAAGGTATGTATAATGTTTATCCCAAAACCTGGGCTCTAAGATATGTATAACGTTTATCCCAAAACCTGGGCTCTAAGATATGTATAATGTTTATCCCAAACCTGGGCTCTAAGATATGCATAATGTTTATCCCAAAACCTGGGCTCTAAGATATGTATAATGTTTATCCCAAACCTGGGCTCTAAGGTATATATAATGTTTATCCCAAAACCTGGGTTCTAAGATATGCATAATGTTTATCCCAAAACCTGGGCTCTAAGATATGTATAATGTTTATCCCAAACCTGGGCTCTAAGATATGCATAATGTTTATCCCAAAACCTGGGCTCTAAGATATGTATAATGTTTATCCCAAAACCTGGGCTCTAAGATATGTATAATGTTTATCCCAAACCTGGGCTCTAAGATATGCATAATGTTTATCCCAAACCTGGGCTCTAAGATATGCATAATGTTTATCTGTAACCTGGGCTCTAAGATATATATAATGTTTATCCCAAACCTGGGCTCTAAGATATATATATAATGTTTATCCCAAACCTGGGCTCTATGATATGTATATTGTTTGTCCCAAACCTGGGCTCTAAGATATATATAATGTTTAGGATATAACAAAACAAAACAAGACCTAAAGTTGACAAAAAGCAGGGCAAAGGAGGGACCACTCGGATAAGAGACAAAAGCAAAGAGAGAAAGGCGCCACTAAGCTATAAAAGTCTAAGCGTAAAGGTTTTATCAATCGTCATGGACAGCAAAATTTTGGAAATAAAAAACAAATTACGTGAAACTGAAAGAGGGACGTCCATTTTATGGATACCGTATTTGCTATTAGGTACTGCAACTTTAAATTAGCCTAGTATTAAGGTCCAATATTCTAACTAGATATTTACAATTTTAACGTTAATGTAGTGATCATTAGAATTTCAACACGTTTAAGGAAATAAGCATGTAGCCTCTGAACAATCCATCACGCAGGAGGAGTTTTCTTTAAAAATATTTCAAATTACGACTTCAACTCTTCATAACTTACCTGAATATTTTTAAAAAAAGCTCGTATTTAACATTAAAAATACATTTTTAAAGTAAATGCTAATCTTTCCATCGGCTTAATGCAATGATTATATATGTATTTATTCAGAAATTCAGTGCATACTATAATGGAGGGCTTGTGCATTTTATTACTCGGAGTTGACTTGCATTTAATAATGGTCGCGTTGCATAAAAACTGACGTGCTCCACGTAGGATGTGGGTTAATTTAAATATCTCATGCTTCTTAAACTTGGAATTAGTTTGTGTTTATATTAATTTCCTTTTAATATTCAATTTACATTAAAAAGGCTTCTGTTTTAGTAAATAATGTATAATTTCACAGAGGTAGTTACAAAAGATGTTTTAATAATTCCTTAGTCAACTCAACTTGAACTAGATCCACTATGAAGTAGATGGTGTATGAAGTAGGTTTGTTATGACGTAGATAGCTGGGTTTATGAAGTAAATTAGTTAGGAGGTAGATTCGTTATAAATCTATGAAGTACATAGTGCGTTGTGAAATAGATGTTGTTATAGAGTAGAAGCAATATAGGGTATATAAGTAATGAACTAGTTATGTAATCAAGTAGAAGCTTAATGAAGTAGCTGCGTTATCATGTAGAAGCTTTACGATGTAGCTGCGTTATCAAGTTGAACCTTTACGATGTAGCTGCGTTATCAAGTAGAAGCTTTATGAAGTAGCTGCGTTATCAAGTTGAACCTTTATGAAGTAGCTGCGTTATCAAGTAGAACCTTTATGAAGTAGCTGCGTTATCTAGTAGAAGCTTTTTGAAATAGCTGCGTTATCAAATAGAACCTTTATGAAGTAGCTGCGTTATCAAGTAGAAGCTTTTTGAAATAGCTGCGTTATCAAGTAGAAGCTTTATGAAGTAGCTGCGTTATTAAATAGAAGCTTTTTGAAATAGCTGCTTTATTAAATAGAAGCTTTTTGAAATAGCTGCGTTATTAAATAGAAGCTTTACGATGTATCTGCGTTATCAAGTAGAACCTTTATGAAGTAGCTGCGTTATCAAGTAGAACCTTTAAGAAGTAGCTGCGTTATCAAGTTGAACCTTTATGAAGTAGCTGCGTTATCAAGAAGAACCTTTATGAAGTAGCTGCGTTATCAAGTAGAAGCTTTTTGAAATAGCTGCGTTATCAAGTAGAAGCTTTATGAAGTAGCTGCGTTATTAAATAGAAGCTTTTTGAAATAGCTGCGTTATTAAATAGAAGCTTTTTGAAATAGCTGCGTTATTAAATAGAAGCTTTACGATGTATCTGCGTTATCAAGTAGAAGCTTTATGAAGTAGCTGCGTTATCAAGTAGAACCTTTATGAAGTAGCTGCGTTATCAAGTAGAAGCTTTATGAAGTAGCTGCGTTATCAAGTTGAACCTTTATGAAGTAGCTGCGTTATCAAGTAGAAGCTTTTTGAAATAGCTGCGTTATCAATTTGAACCTTTACGATGTAGCTGCGTTATCAAGTAGAAGCTTTATGAAGTAGCTGCGTTATCAAGTTGAACCTTTATGAAGTAGCAGCGTTATCAAGTAGAAGCTTTTTGAAATAGCTGCGTTATCAAGTAGAAGCTTTACGATGTAGCTGCGTTATCAATTTGAACCTTTACGATGTATCTACGTTTTCAAGTAGACGCTTTATGAAGTAGCTGCGTTATCAAGTAGAAGCTTTTTGAAATAGCTGCGTTATCAAGTAGAAGCTTTACGAACTACACGCGTTATCACTTAAAAACTTTATGAAATAGTTGCGTTATCAAGTAGAAGCTTTACGAAGTAGCTGTGTTATCACGTAGAAACTTTACGACGTAGCTGCGCTATCAAGTAGAAACTTTATGAAGTAGCTGCGCTATCAAGTAGAAGCTTTTTGAAGATGATGCGTTGCTAAGTAAAAGCATTATAAACTGGCTAGGCTATGAGGTAGGAAACGCTTGTGCGTTATGAGATATACAATTTATGAATTAGAGACGTAAGGTAGTGCACGAGTTATAAAACTGGTCATCTATGAGGTATAAACAAAATGAAGTACTGTAGGTATGTTGAGGTAAATGTGCTATTAGGGCTACACATTAGATGGTAGGCGTGTTATGAAGTAGATACGTTTGAGGGCGATGAGTTATGAAGTAGTTGCGTTATGTGATAGATTATGATGTAGGCTCACCCAATCTAAAAAGACATTTGAAAGCATACGAAATGATTTGTCGGTTTGATGTTGGAGCTTTTTTTACCCAATGAAGTGTAAATCTGTTCATGTGATGTATAACCTATAAAGTTATAGGTGTAGATAAACGTTGCATAATAGATGCTTCCTCGCTTTGAAAATAAATTGTTTTAACAAGACATGTGTCAGGGTAAAGTCAAGTATAATATTCTAAGTTTTACTATCAATGCTATAAGAACAGTTCGCACACAAAAACGCCGCTATTCAGATCATTTGTATTATTCGCTTCATTTAAGAAATTTGCTGTCAATATATTTTGATCGTTGTTTCACCGCGGCAGTGAATCATTCTATCCGTTGTTGGTCCCATGTTGCCAGATTTTGTTTAGCCATTTATTAGCGACTTTATATCACACCTTCTTCTTTCTTATCTTGTATTCTTTGGTTTGCCTAATCTAACTTTCTATACAGTTCTGGCTTAGCTTAAAGCATCTTGTATTCTTTGGTTTGCCTAATCTAACTTTCTATACAGTTCTGGCTTAGCTTAAAGCATCTTGTATTCTTTGGTTTGCCTAATCTAACTTTCTATACAGTTCTGGCTTAGCTTAAAGCATCTTGTATTCTTTGGTTTGCCTAATCTAACTTTCTATACAGTTCTGGCTTAGCTTAAAGCATCTTGTATTCTTTGGTTTGCCTAATCTAACTTTCTATACAGTTCTGGCTTAGCTTAAAGCATCTTGTATTCTTTGGTTTGCCTAATCTAACTTTCTATACAGTTCTGGCTTAGCTTAAAGCATCTTGTATTCTTTGGTTTGCCTAATCTAACTTTCTATACAGTTCTGGCTTAGCTTAAAGCATCTTGTATTCTTTGGTTTGCCTAATCTAACTTTCTATACAGTTCTGGCTTAGCTTAAAGCATCTTGTATTCTTTGGTTTGCCTAATCTAACTTTCTATACAGTTCTGGCTTAGCTTAAAGCATCTTGTATTCTTTGGTTTGCCTAATCTAACTTTCTATACAGTTCTGGCTTAGCTTAAAGCATCTTGTATTCTTTGGTTTGCCTAATCTAACTTTCTATACAGTTCTGGCTTAGCTTAAAGCATCTTGTATTCTTTGGTTTGCCTAATCTAACTTTCTATACAGTTCTGGCTTAGCTTAAAGCATCTTGTATTCTTTGGTTTGCCTAATCTAACTTTCTATACAGTTCTGGCTTAGCTTAAAGCATCTTGTATTCTTTGGTTTGCCTAATCTAACTTTCTATACAGTTCTGGCTTAGCTTAAAGCATCTTGTATTCTTTGGTTTGCCTAATCTAACTTTCTATACAGTTCTGGCTTAGCTTAAAGCATCTTGTATTCTTTGGTTTGCCTAATCTAACTTTCTATACAGTTCTGGCTTAGCTTAAAGCATCTTGTATTCTTTGGTTTGCCTAATCTAACTTTCTATACAGTTCTGGCTTAGCTTAAAGCATCTTGTATTCTTTGGTTTGCCTAATCTAACTTTCTATACAGTTCTGGCTTAGCTTAAAGCATCTTGTATTCTTTGGTTTGCCTAATCTAACTTTCTATACAGTTCTGGCTTAGCTTAAAGCATCTTGTATTCTTTGGTTTGCCTAATCTAACTTTCTATACAGTTCTGGCTTAGCTTAAAGCATCTTGTATTCTTTGGTTTGCCTAATCTAACTTTCTATACAGTTCTGGCTTAGCTTAAAGCATCTTGTATTCTTTGGTTTGCCTAATCTAACTTTCTATACAGTTCTGGCTCAGCTTAAAGCATCTTGTATTCTTTGGTTTGCCTAATCTAACTTTCTATACAGTTCTGGCTTAGCTTAAAGCATCTTGTATTCTTTGGTTTTCCTAATCTAACTTTCTATACAGTTCTGGCTTAGCTTAAAGCAGTGTATATAATAACGTAGGATCTCACGAAGTCTAAAGGGTTAGAGAGATATGTGTAAACGGGGAAGAGGGTGTAGTGGGTGAAATGTGTCAATTAACTGGGGCACAGCGAAGTTCTCACCCCGCTCTATTGGCCGTTTACCTGGTAAAGTAGGATAATGGATCAAACTGTAAAAAAATAAATTACGAGTAAAGCAATAAGAAATTCAATTGCTCTAAATTGTAATGAATTCCTTCTTTATATAACTTCTCTGTTACTTTAACATTTCAGTTACCTGTAACCTCTTTGTTACCTGCAGCCTCTCTTTTACCTATAACCTCTCTGTTACCTGAAACCTCTCTGTTCCTATAACCTCTCTGTTATCAATGAACTCTCTGTTACGTATAACCGCTTTGTTACCTATAACATCTCTGTTACCTATAACCTCTATGTTACCTATAACCATCTCTGTTACCTATTACCTCTCGGTTACCTATAACCACTCTTACATATAACCTCTATGTTATCTATAAGCTCTCTGTTACCTATAACGTGTCTGTTACCTATAACCTTTCTGTTACGAATAACCTCTCTGTTACTTATAACCTCCCTGTTATCTACTAACTCTCTGTAACCTATAACCTCTCTGTTATTTATAACCTCCCTGTTACCTACTAACTCTCTGTTACCTATAACCTCTCTGTTATGTATAACCTCTCTGTTACCTACTAACTCTCTGTTACCTATAACCTCTCTGTTATGTATAACCTCTCTTTTACTTATAACCTCCCTGTTACGTACAAACATTCTGTTACCTATAACCTCTCTGTTACGTATAACCTCTCTGTTACCTATAACCTGTCTGTTGCCTACAAACTCTCTGTTACCTATAACCTCTCCCTTACCTACAACCTCTCTGTAATGTATAACCTCTCTGTTACCTATAAATTCTCTGTTACCTATAACCTCTCTGTTACCTAAAAACTTTTCAGTTTCCTATAACCTCTCTGTTACGTACAATCTCTCTGTTACCTATAACCTCTCTGTTACCTAGCCCCGCTTTGTTACATATAAACTCTCTGTTATCTATAACCTCTCCTTCCGTAAGGAATCGAAGCCGCTGGTTTCACTATAACGTGTCCATGAGTTATTGCCTCTGTCCTTAGCATCTTCAGATACATTCATGACTCCCAAACACCTCGATCAGTGTTATAAGGGGCTATTACACTGTTCCGTAGAAAAGTGTAGTAGACTCAAAATAAAACGAACTTTTTGACCAAGGCCAGTGTTTCTTCTACAGAACGCATCTTCAAAGACACTGCCAATTAAATCTCTGACTTCATCACAGATGTCGTTTTTTTGGCCAAATAGCAAGAATGATAGAAAGTATAAAGGCAAGGCCTTGGAAATGTAGATCTATAGACACGTATTGTGAATATTCCTGATCCATTGTGCTAACTGTGCCCACATTGCTTTAGGGGAAGTAGACGATGGGCATTTTGACTGTATTGTGTGTTGTATGTTTTACCTAGTTATAATTTTTGTTTACATAATAACTATATTACAAATAGCTACAATGTAACAGGATATAATAGCTTTAGTTATTAACATAAGTAACTTGACCGGTTGCTGTTCTTTATAAAACATTTTTCCAGCCTAACTAGATAGTGTCACAACTGTATTAGGCTATGAAGAGATTTGTTTTGATTTCATAAAGCAACCATAAGTTTATAAAATTTGAAATTTCTGCGTAAGTGAGGTTATGATGCACCTTTTCACTATTTTAGTACAATTATTGGTTTTCGATGTTTATAGCCACTTGCTCTTAGGTTAGAGTGGGCCGTTGCTGTCAAGTCCTTGTTTACATCTACTCTACCGACGCTATTTTCTGGTTTAGCTTTCGTTAGCGGCAATAGAGCGCTAACTAATCGACTTGTACACGACCGATCGTCATCCTAAACCGATTAATCACGTTACAAATCGATACTCAGTGTGACCTGAATTCATAAGCTCCAAAGGCTCTGTACAGGTTATTCACTCCTGAATGCTGTGAATATAGACCACGATTCAAGCCATTACGTCTGCGATATTGTTGTTATTAGATCTGGAAAGTGTTATTCAATAAACATTTCGCCTAGCAATGTGAGTGGAGATCACAGATACATCAAGCAATTTTGTCATGAACTCGTTTGTAATACTTATGACGTCATGAAAACAACTTTTACATTTAGCGGACAATACTTATGAAATCCGTATAAACAAAAATTTGTTAAAGTAAATTCCTATTAAGGTCAATGGAAAAAAAAATTTAATTGAGTTACTTATATTAAATAATTACAATAGCCATGCTACATAAAGTAACATAACCTATGCGTTAAAACAGCTGTTCTACCACATAACCTATCATATAAAATCAGCTGTTTTTTTTTAAATCATATGTTATCACTTGTTTTAAGCCAAATGGGACGAAATAACTATAGGCTATTGCATATTTAGCCCCTCCCATATAAAACTAAAACTAATTCATCACATTTATTTAATGAAATAATACTTGAAAAACCTGTAATAACATCATCCGCTACAAAGTTTTAAAAAAATGTGTTTCAACTGGCTGGATGAATAGAAAGTATTTTATTAACCATTGAAAACTAGAACACGATATATAGAAGAGAGTTTGAACTAACAGAAGGAATTGAACAGCATTTTCATAATTTTAACACTTTCTGAATCTAATTTTTGTCATTGAAAACTTTCCAAACTTTCTTACAACTTAAGCCTATATGTTTTAAAGTAATAATGTTTTTCTAGTGTTAACAGTTTTTATTATAAAAATACCCCCTACACTAATAAAGTGTAAAGCATTATTGACAATATCACACTGTACGCAATTTCAAAATCCGATTTGAGTTTTTTTGTTTGAGGCGGTTGCTACCATCGAGACACAAACATGAATAATTTTAAATGTAAAACCTTATAGAAGGAATAAACGTAATGGAGCCAAATTTGGGGCAATGGAACCATTGTGTACCGTAATGAAAAGAAAACAAAAACGTCAAAATACAAGGTAAATAATGAATTCAGAAAAAATGTAATTACTATAATGGGAATACAATATATAATTTTTAATAAAAAAATATTTTCAAAAGTTTCTTTATACAAAACAAAAACTGCCAGAACAAGAAAAAATAATTTTAAGTTTTTCGTGCGCCATTTGTAATTAGCTGACAACTTTACAAGGCTACAAGGTAAACAAGGCTATACATCTTTAGTTAGTATTTAGAACAGTGCTAGGCAAAATGTGGAAAAGAGCATAGTTCTAGTAACAAAATGACTATTACTAGTTTTTCAACATTCTGACACTTTTCCAAATGATTTAGTGTTTATTGTACAAAATATCCAATGTTGTTGTAGTGGTACGCCTTTTTATGATCTGAGTCAAGGAAACACTTAATAGGACTTTACTCTGTGACTGAATTTGGGTATAAGAACATATAAGTAATTACTCTGAATTGATCTGTGATCAAAAACACATCTTTGTAAATTGGGTTTAACATAGATTTCAATTAATATACCTTTGGAGGTTCAAACAAATCTACATAATTGTTATTTCGGATGATAAATTTATTTCTGTTTTTAATGGTAATAGAGTTATGTTGAGAAATATTTTTTTAAAAATTACCACCTGATGAGGATTTGTGATTGGGGTCTAAACAAAATACTACTTAACGGTGGTTAAATTGTTTATATTGTCTATAACTGTCATGATTGATCACAATCTCAAGCAAATGTAGATAGATATTGTAGATTTCCTTAAGGGTTAATTTTTTTTGTTTCGTCGTAAAATTGTAGAAGATGGATAGTGAAAGAATCGCTTGTAGTTTGAAAGAACATCCCTTAAGAACAAGTAACGTTAGCTCAGAACTTCAAGTAGTAAGCCCTTCTGAAGCACCCTGTTCGACTGCTCCCCACCCAAACATAAACCAATCCATTACTGAAGTTTTAATAAAATTAAATTACGATTATGACAAGTTGAGAAAGAATGTTCGTCCCGGACGTAGTGGGGGACGGACGGACGGTACCCCGCGGTTAAGCCCAAATAAGCCAGGATGACTTGCGTTACTCGCGACGAGATTGCCTTTGGAACTTCACCTCTGTGATTCCTCTGATAAGCCTGCTTATCGATCTGATGGCCAGTTGACCCTTAACCCTAACCCCACGTTAACGCATCATTTGCTATCCGAAAACAGGCTTTCACATGCGACGGGGGAAATATTGGGCGAAATTGAATCAACTAGAAATCGATTATTGGTATCGTAAGTAAAGCTTGTTCTCCACTAGTTTCGGACCAAGCAAAAATTTAGATATATAAGTAGAATTTATTAAAACTACCAGAGTTTTGTAAATTGGTTTAGGTTTATTTAAATTTGCTTATTTTTATTAATAGGTTTATTACGAACGAAACAAAATTTTGTTGTATAACACACAATAGATTAAAAATTCCCATCGTCTGCTTCCCAAACGCGATGTAAGCCAAGTTGACACTGGGGCCAAGTTGTCACTGGGGCCAAGTTGTCACTGGGGCCAAGTTGACACCGGGGCGAAGATTGTCACAACACATATCTAGGCCTATAGGTTTAAATTTCCAATGCTTCTTTCTGTCATCGTTGCGCTATAATCAATGAAAACGACATCTGTGATGAAATCAGAGATTTAAATGGCTGTGTCTGTGAAGATGTGCGTTCTGTGGAAGAGGCCTCTACCTTGGTTAAAAAGTTCATTTTACTTTGTGTTAGTTCTCTTCTACGGAACGGCTTAATAGCCTTTGTAACACTGATCGAGGCGTTTGGGAGTAATGGATGTATCTGAAGATGATAAGGGTATCCTGACAAAGAGAATAACACATGGGCAC